>CM046040.1:29483233-29685470 GCA_025215565.1 Flaveria ramosissima | reverse complement strand
TTGTTTTGACATAAGACTTTACACATTAAAAAAGTTTCAATGAGATTAACTAATCAATGTTTATCATCCCAATAGCTGTAATGAGATATGGTAAATCTCTGTTCATCAAATGCTTTGGTGAACAAATCAGCATATTGTTCATTTGAATCAACTTTGATTAGTTTGATAAGATTTTCTCATGAATATCTCTAATGAAATGATACCTCGATATCAATGTGCTTTTCTTGGAGTGCTTCACTGGATTTTCAATAATGGATATAGCACTGTTGTTGTCAATGTGGATAGGAGTGCTCATGAAGTTGAATCCCTAGTCTATCATCTGGTTTTGAGATCCACAGCAGCTGAGCACAGCAACTTGCAGCAGCAATGTATTCAGCTTCAGCAGTTGATGTAGACACAAGATTGCTTTTTGCATTTGCATGAGATGATCCGTCCACCAAAAAATTGACATCCACCTGATGTTGATTTCTTGTTGATATTGCAGCCACATAATCACTACCAGAGTATACCATAGAGATTAAAATCACTTTCTTGGATACCAGAGACCTAAACTTAGGTGCTCCTTTGAGGTATCTGAGGATTCTCTTGACCAGCAATTAGGTGAGACACCTTTGGAGCAGCCTGATATCTTGCACAGATGCAAGTTGCAAACATGATATCAGGTCTACTTGCTGTGAGATACATCAGAGAACAATGATTGCTCTATACTGATGTTGATCAGTATCCTCCCCCTCAGAATCAGGGCATAAATCACTGGTTTTTGGGTAGGGTGTCTTTGTTGCTTTACAATCCTTCATATCAAATCTCTCTAAGATATCATTGACATACTTAGATTGATTGATGAAGAACCCTTCCTTCAGTTGCTTTACCTGAATTCCAAGAAAAAGTCCATTTTCCCATGGAACTCATCTCGAAATTCTTCTTCATAATGCTCTCAAGTCTTTGCACATTTGGTCATTGAGGAGCCAAATATGATGTCATCAACATAGACTTGAACAAGCAAAATGTCTTTCCCAGACTTTCTAATGAAGAGAGTCTTATCAATGGTACCTCTTGTATAACCATTCTTCAGGAGAAAATTGAGACATGTCTCATACCACAGCCTAGGTGCTTGGTGCAGCCCATATAGAGCTTAATCGAACTTACACACATGGTCTGGATGCTGTGGGGTCTTCAAATCCTGGAGGCTGGCATACTAGACTTCCTTATCTATATCCCCATATAGAAAGGCACACTTGACATCAAAGCTGGTAAACAGTGAAATTCTTGGATGCAGCATAAGCAAGGAAAGATCCTAACTGCCTCAAGTCTTGCAACAGGTGCAAAGACATCAGTATAATCGATTCCTTCCTCTTGAGTGTATCCTTGAACCACCAAGTCTTGCCTTGTTCTTGATAATCAAGCCTCTATCATCTCTTTTTGTTCCTGAATACCCATTTGTGGGCCTATAGGTTACTTGACCAGATGGTATGGACATAGGTTCCAAACCTTTTGTCTTTTGAATTGAAGCAGCTCCTCTTGCATTGATTCAACCCAGCTACTATCTTTCAAGGCATCTTCACCATTCTTGGGTTCCATTTGGGATAAGAAGCATGAGTACAAGCAGGATATTCCCATTATGAATTTTTCCTCTTGTTCTCACACCCTCAGAGACTTCCCCTATGATGTTTTCAGCTGGATGAGTATTGTGAATTCTGAGTCTTGGAATCACCTCCAGTTGCAAAGATAGGTCCAAGTTGGACATATTTTGCTCAGGGGCTTGACACTTGGTCCAGCTATTGTTTCAATCTCATTCAATGAGGACTGATTGAATGAAAGAGAAACATCATCATTTCTTTACTGTGAAGCATCATTAACAGTTGCCTGTTCCTTCAAATGCTGCTTCCATCAGCTTGGTGTTGTGCAGGATCACCTGAGGAGATTTGAAAATCATCAGGTGAATCCCTTGTTGAAGTTCCACTATTTCTTGAAATGGTGATGCTATCAGATCTTTCATAGTGGGAACTTGATTTTTGTAGCTCTTGGAGAACTTGGAGTAGGTCTGGGTAAGCTCAAACAGTGATCCTCATCAGAATTGCTTTGAGCACCTGTTCCAGCTTAAACATTCTCACAAGATGTTTAGAATAGTTTGGAAACAATTCTAAATCAAAGATATGATCAGGGCCATTCCCCCTAACACAAGGAGTGTGCTCATTAACTACAATGTTGGAGGATTCCTCAAATTGTTGGTTTTTAATATTATAACCCTGTATGCTTTAGAATAGGAGGAATATCCAACAAAGATGCATAATCTGACTTTTCAGCAAATTTTGCCAAATTGTCTATTGTGTTAATATGGTACACCTGCTGCCAAAGGACCTTAGAAAGCCAATGAACGGTGGCCTCTTGTTCCATAACTCATAAGGGGTCTTTCCATGTGGCTTTACTACAAGGACTCTGTTATGCACATAGCATGCAGTGCTGACTGCCTCTGCCCAGAATGTTAGAGGCAGCTTTGAATCAACTAACATAGTCCGAGCAGCCTCAATAAGTGTCCTATTTCTCCTCTCAGCAACACCATTTGTTGAGGAGTTCTAGGAGCACTGTATTGTCTGGCAACCCTTTTGAGTTACAAAATGAGTCAAGAACAAAGTTCTTAAACTCAGTCCCTTGATCACTTCTAATTATTTTGACCTTGTGATCAACTTGATTTTCTATTTAAGAATATAAAAGATTTTAAAGTTTCAGCAGTTTCATCTTTAGTTCTTAAAAAGAATACCCATGTAAATCTAGTAAAAATCATCAACTACCACAAGGCAATATGATTTCCTTCCAATGCTCATTATACTTGTGGGACCAAATAGATCCATGTTCAATAAGTGTAATGGAGTGGTGATAGAGTTAACAACTTTGGATTTATGAGAAGACCTGTGTTGTTTTCCTTTCAGACAAGCAACACAGTTATCTTTGCAGAAAAATTCCTTTTTAGGCAAACCATGTACCAAGTTATTTTTAGCCAATTTATTCATTGTCTTAAAATTGACATGACACATTCGTTTATGCCATAGTGTTGACTCATCACCATCAGCCTTGGAAAGAAAGCATGATACTTCTCCCATTGGGGAAGCATTGTTCATATCAAGCTTGTACATATCCCCTCTCCTGGGAGATCTAAGAAGCACCAATTCCTGAGGAATTGTCATCCCAGGTTTGAGGATGATGCACTCATGTTCTGTGAAAAGCATTTGATGCTTTTGATCACAAATGAGAGAAACACTTAACAGATTGTGTTCAAGCTGTTTGACAAAATTAACTTTGTCAACTTTGAACTTTCCATTGGATATACTTCCTCTGCCAGAAATATATCCTCCGGCCTCACCTCCAAAATGGACAGGACCTCCATCATAATTTTGAAATTGTTGAAGGAGAGATCTGTTCCCTGTCATGTGCCTGGAGCATCCACTATCTACAATCCAAATGTTGTTATTCCTGTCATATGGATGTCCCTGCACATAAGGTGAGATAATTAGTTTTGATTGGAAACCCAAGCCTTGTTGGTCTTGGGTTCTTCCAATGAGAGTGACATAATTGAACCAAAATTTATGCATGGGGGTTCAATTGATGTCTTTGAAGAAGAGGTTTGGGCTACAGCATCTTCCTTGATCTTCCATTCCATCCCTTGGTTGATCATAGAAGATGAGCTGTTGAAGCTTTTGTAGCTTGGCATTCTTCCGAAGCTTCTTTCTTTTCGGAAGAGACCTTCACCACCTTTTCTTCCGAAGCAGTCTTCTTCTGGGATGGTTTCAAGGGGACTCTTTTGTGAGTCTTTGCAGCTTTAACTTCCGAAGCCTTTTTCCTTTCGGAAGAAGAGTTTTCTTCCGAGAGAAGCCTTGCTTTGGAAACAAGCTTTCCCTTTTTCATCACTTGAACAATTTGATATGGTCCAAATGTAAAACCTTCCCTGACACCTTCTCTTTTAATATTATTTGCATAATGTGTGCTAGCAGGATTGTAGTAACAATCTTTAGCCATGTGGTTTTGCAGACCACACATTATGCATGCAATGTTAACTTTCTGGGAATGAGAGGGTTGCTGTTTCTTGTTTTTTTTCTCCTCATCAGCAACCTTTCCCTTTAACTTCTGATCCTTTGGTAGGATAGGAGTACTGGTACTGTACTCTTTACCTGAATCAGAAGGTCCAACCACCTGGAATCCAGCTGATATGAATACACCCTTTTGCTTTAGGTCTATCTTCAGTTTGGATTCAGCCACCTTCTTGGCAGTTTTTCTGGCTGCTTTAGCCCTGCTTCTTCTGGATTTGGTGGTCAGGGTTTGATCATCATTGGCTGGGGAGGGCATAATTACCTGTTCCTTCCATGTGATGGTCATGGTCTCCATAGTTGCATCACTCTTTGACTCTTGAGAAGGTGGGTCAATAGATGGAACCTCTTGCTCTGCAGTACCACACCTTGGTTGTCTTACAGACTCATAAGAGTGTGGTGGAGCAATTTCATTGGTTCCCAACCCATTTTTGTTTTGATAACAAAGTTTGGAGTGAGAGGATGATGCAAGTATGGCTTGGAAGTTTTGCTCGGAAATAGCATACTTCCTGGCTTGAGCCTCAGCAATGACAAGCTGGGCTTGAGCCTCAGTCAAGTTGGATATTAAATCCTTGATTTGAGTCTTGTAGTTGGTGTGTTCATGTTTTAAGAGGGGCACAATTTTCTCTAACTCCTCAATTTTCTTTTGGTAGTCAGATTCAGCCCTTTTAAAGTCAGATTTTAAAACATGTAAAGACTCAATATCAAGTTTTAATTTCCATATTGTAGTCCTGATAAAGTTTAACCTTAGCAATACAAGCAGGTGTACAGAGATGTTCATATACCTTGTTTTCATCTGTTCCTGCCATGAGTGCTTGAGCAGGAGTCACATCTTGAACCATGAAGCTCCAGTCAACTTCTTGAGCCATTGCTGCTGTTTCAGTTGACTTTTCGTTGGGCTTTGGTGTAGAAGGATGTGTGGAGGCCTGTGAGATTCCCGGGTTGGACTTGGGAGCCTTGCATTGCCTTGCAAAATGGCCAAGCTGGTTATAGTTGTAACATTTAGCCTTGCTTTTGTCAAACCCAAACTGCTGGTGATTGGGTTTGAGGGAATTGCCTTCCAGTTCTCTTAAAGAACTTCTTCGCTCTGTAGGTTAGAAGAGCCATTTGTTGGACTATGTCCACATACTCTATGTCATCCGGGCTAAAGCACTCAAGATCATCAAAGAAGAATTGATAATCATTGGAGTGTCGACTCCCTGAGACAAATGCACAGCCCTCCTGAAAGGAGCTTTGCTGAGCTTGATGAGACCTTGGAGTCTCAGGAAATGTGATGTAAGGCCCAAATGAACAAGATGGTTGCTGGGTGTAGGTCAAGTACCGCTGAGACTGGGAGATGCCTGAGCCTTCAGCAACCATTAAAGCGTTGCTAGCAGGAAGGCTCAAGGGTCGCTTGCTTGGTGACCCCTCTTGCTTTCCATTTCCAAACGGTATCCATCAGGGATCCCATAGAGTTCGGTCATGGTGAGTGTATTCAAATTCTCTGTTCTCTTTATGGAGACACAGTAGAATGTCCACTCAATGGGTAGAGCACTCATAAACTTTCTAGTAAGGTCTCTAAGTTCTTGAGTGATTCCCACATATTGAAGGGAAGAGATAAGATCCATATACCTGAAATATTGCTGGCTAAGAGTTTCTCCAGCAACATAGGTGAAGTTCTCAAACTGCTGCTTCAGTGAGTCCTTCTTTGAATCATTCGAGCTTGAGTACATTTGAGCAAGAGCATCAAAGAGTTCTTTGGCAGACTTACAATGCTCAAATCCCACCATGATGGAGTTTGGGATTGCAGTCATAAGAACAGTCATAGCATTGCTGTCTATGTCAAGCTTCTTCCTGTCTTCATCGGAATAGTCTTCAACGGCCTTCTCGATCATGGCACCGTTTCCACCAGCAACTTTTGGCTTATACGGGCCATTAACGATGGGTTGCCACATCTTGCTATCCTGGTATTTGATGAAGCCTTCCATTCTTCTGCTCCAAGACCTGAAGTTTTCAGGGTCGATGGTGGGAGCTTTGGTCATCGTTCCCATCTCAACTTCAGATTTGTTGAGGGCCATTTTTGAGTGAGGTATAAGGAGGAGTGAAAAACTGGTTGATTAGGATGGTAAGATCTCACAATCAAGAGCCTAAAAAGCTCTGATACCAATTGCAGGATCGGGTTTTGTCACTTAAACACTTGTGATTCTCTCAAACTCGCTTATAGTAACACTCAAATAAGATGAAGCAATGCCTTTAACAAGAGTTGATAATAATATAATAAGTAATCAAAGGAACAAGCAGGAATATATTTTCAAGGTACTTGTATATATTACTTCTCAACTCAAGATTACAAGACACTTACAAGCATGAAACAAGAGTTACAATGAGAAACTATATATACTAGATCCTACAGCCGGTTATACTTGATACCAGCTGGAAACCTACGACTAAAGCATATACTACAATGCTATAGTTAAGGTATCTTAGATAAAGTATTATCTAAGATATGGTAGTCATGACATGTCTATGACTTACCTTTTGTCACCAACTAAAGATGGCAACTGTACTTAACATAAAAAGGTAAACAGTAGATTAAAGTATGGTCAACTACATGGCTTTTGAGAAAACGCCATGCAGTATCTCAGATATTTGCAGCGGAGTGTCAGACAGACCATGCTTATGTCTACAGGATAATAGAAGTGTCTTCCGAAGGTTAACTGGCTTCGGAAGAACAAGTTCTTCCGAAGCCACTTATACTTCGGAAGATGCTTCTATGCTTCCGAGGCTTTGAGGACTTCTTTATACTTCGGAAGTTGACTTCAGATCTTTGTCTCTAAGTCTTGATCTTCGGAAGTAGCTTCTTTGTCTTCGGAAGTTGGAGTTTTCCTTCGGAAGTGTATTTTACACTTAAACTTCGGAAGAGCTCCTTCTTCCTTCGGAAGTTCCATACTTAGCTTCGGAAGTCCTTTGTATGTTGTACTCAAAATCTTCTAAGTGACTTAGTTTTGGTTGCAACAGCCTCTCTAGATCCAACAATACCTTTGGGATTGTAGATGCAGGCAAAATGAGTAGCACCACCACACATGATGTATTCAACTAGCATACTTCTGAGAGTCTTCTTCTAGGGAGAAGGTTGAGCTTGATCTCTTTCCACTTCTTTCTTCATCATTAGAGATGATGCAGTAGGCTTCTTAGGGTGAGGCTTGCTCTTGGAATTGGATGGTTCAAGTTATGCAGCAGTGGTGCACATTTGATCAACATTCTTCTTTTGACCAGGATGGTTTGAACTTGAACTAGGACCCCTGATACTAGAGTCCATAGTTGAGTCTTAAGTCTTCACCATTTCAAATCCAGCAGAAATAAAGACATGTTTTTACTTGAAGTTTAAAGTGGCCTTGATCTCTTGGGCTTTCTTTGACTTTTTTTTCGCTGCCTTGGTCAAATTCTTCCTAATAGACTTGGCCATCCTTGGTTCTTTCTTCTCTACAGGAGCATAGTGACCCTTCTTAGGATGAACTTCTTCACTCACTTTTTATTTATGCTTCACTATCTACTCTTCATCTTCATCCTCTTCTTGGATAAGATTTATAAGGGACAACTCATCTTCACTACTTCCACACCTTGAAGATCTTGTGTGTGGAGGAGCTATATCACTAGATCCTAGTCTCTGCCTGTTTTAATAACAAATTTTTGCATAAATGGGTGAGGATTTGATGTTCTTGAAGGTTTCCTCTTTAAGAACACATTTTTCTACACTGTCTTGCTGATCACAAGCTCAGTATTGTATTTAGTTAACTTATAAATGAGATCTTTGATTTGAGTCGTAATTTGTATGCTCATGCTTAAGAGTTGAAATTGTTTTCTCTAAATCTTTAATTCCAAGTTTATAGTCATTCTAAGCTCTTTTAAAATCAACTTTTAAGATATTAAAGGACTCAAGATCAGATCTTATTTCTAAGTTATAGGACCCATACATATTGACTTTAGCAATACATTTAGGTGTACAAAGATGTTCTATTACCTTGGATTCATCAAGGCCAACCATGAAGGCATGGTTAGGAGAAACATCTTCAACCTGTAAACTCCAATCAAAGCCTTCTTCTTCCACAACAACTGCAGCTTGCTGCTTGGGCTTCTCAGTTGTTAGATCTCCTTCAGTGTAGTTTGGCCTCGATTGTGTATGGTCACCATTTGCCTTTGCTTTCTTACACTCCCTAAAAAAGTGACCCATCTGGTTACAGTTGTAACACTTGACTTTGCTTTTATCTAGTCCAAACTTTCCACTGGATACATTGTTAGGAAACTTTCTCCCAGTACTCTTGTAATACTTCTTGGCTCTGTGAGTGAGGGTACCATACAGCCCTATGAACGTTTTTAGCACATGTAGGGCTGAACTTTTTTGATTGCTGGAAGAGCTACTAGATGGATTTTGGATATTCATCTCTATCTAGTAGCCACTGAGGGTACCATACAACCCTATGACAATAAGGGTGGAGACGTTTTTAGTTCTCTTATTAGCCACACAGTAATGAGTCCATTGTTTAGGAAGAGAGAACATGAACTTACTCACAATGTCCTAATTCTCAAGCTTAACTCCAACATCCATGAGAGTATCTATAATCTCAATATACCTAAAGTATTGTTAAGTCATAGTTTCACTTCATTTGTAGGTGAAGTTCTCAAACTACTATTTCAAGAGGTCTTTGTTGTTTTATTTTGCTTCATCAGACCCCTCATACATAAGCTTAGTACATCCCAGAGCTGCTTGGCAGTTTTGCACTTCCTTAAAGTCTCTGTATATAGAGTTGGGAAGAGCAGTTTGGAGAGCGGTCACTGCCTTCTGATCTATATCAATTTTCTTTCAATCTTCTTCTAATTAGTCAGCCACTTCCTTTGGGATCATACCACCAACAGAAGCAGCTGAAACGGTACTTGGAACATGAGTTCCTAAGACAACAAATCCCCACATCTTGCTATCTTGAGACTTGTTAAATCCTTTCATTCTTTGGCACCAAGTATCAAAGTAACTATAAGTGATTAGTGGATATCTGGTCATGGTATCGGTTTTCTTATCAGCCTTAGTAAGAGCTGCCATTTGAGCTGGTAAGTGTTTTGTAAAAACTTAAGAGATTAAAGATGGTGAGATCATACAATTAAGAGCCTAAAAAGCTCTGATACCAATTGCAGGACATGTGAAGGGGGTCAATGTAACAATTTCTCACGGTTGGAGAGTGTTGAACACTTAACAGATCAAATAAGGAATCAGCTTAAAGTGCAACAATTAACACAAGTAAAGAACACAATAAGAACACAATAATATGGTTTTCAAGAATGATTTATATTGCTCTCAAGTGCTTTTACAAAGTGTTACAAAGCATAGTTCTAATTACAAGTACTTAAGATACTTTATACTACAACCTATAACCAACCATACTTTGAAGGTCAGCTGGAAACACTAATCTATACAACAAGATCAATGTAAAGTCAAAAGGCAGATTGCCTTTTGACTAGTGACTATGATGTACTTATATATTACGAAAAGGATAAAAGTAAAAGGTAAAAAGTTACAGACTCAAGACCTTAATCTACATTTGACAAAAGTATGGATTTTTCACCAACTCATATAAGTTGGTGAGTATTCAGAGATGGCAGCAAAAAGGTGTTTCAGCTTTTGTCAACTCATATAAGTTGGTGAATACTTGGCTTCGGAAGACTTTATATTTGAAGCTTCGGAAGACTTCATCTTTGGCTTCGGAAGACTTCATCTTTGGTTTCGGAAGAATTGGTCTTTTGGCTTCAAAAGATTTGATACTTCGTGAAATTTCTTGAGTTATACCAAATCTTCCGAAATAACTTTCCTTGTACTTCAAATGTGCATGATGAGAGCTGTTTGGTTGTATCAGCCTCTAAGTATAATTCTTACAAAAGTTATTAAAATTGAATTTTGATAGTCACTTTTTCTAATTTTATGGGTAGTTCTTCATGATATGAAAATGAAATTCTTTGAAAAATTGCATAATCGATGATAATATATATCGTTTAAACATTAAAAAAAGCATTTCATTTGATTTAATTGATACGCAATTGATGATAAAATTATTTAATATGCTACACGGTAAAAAAAGAAATAATGTGTGATAAACGTATAATGCTACACATGCATTAATGTGTGATAAATGTATAATGTGCCGTTAAACGTGCATTTTATGTACGTTTTTGAGTTGTTTCTTGATCGATGTAATTCATTTGGATAAAAGTCGGGTCATATATACTACATTTGTATTCAATGTATAGATTTAAGCTACGTTTCGATGTAAATTTCGTTCGAAATTAAAAGAGTAAGGTGGATTGTAGTCAATACTTTATTACGCCATGCATTATGCCGCCGCAACGCTCGGCGAGCAAACAACTAGTTTATTTTAATTAGTTTAAACTGAATCATATTTTTATATATTTACATGATCCTTAAATGTGTCTATGAAATATCATAACAAATGCGAGGGAAGTTTAAAGATATACTTAGGTACTAGTGCTAAGAGCATTCATAGTAGCTTCCCCATCTCCATCCCTATATTTACACTAAAAGCAATATTTTTTACTATCTCTTTTAATTAAATAATAGTTTTTAATATCTTTATCATCATATTTTCTCTCTCCTCCACTCACAACCACTTTTAAATATTAAAAACTTTATGGGGGTTGAACCGTGATTCTCCATATTTCTCCAAATATGGGGATCATGGTAAAAACCCCATAAATATTCTCTCTCATTCACTCACAACCACTAACAACCATCCCCCATAATATAGGGCACACACTCACATAAAAAATGGAGAATCCACTGTGAATGCTCTAACGATACCAAAGCATTGCCCTGGCCATACGAAATTACATGGATGCTTATATTATTCTTTTGGAAATGGTGCAATGTGTCATATGAAACTGCTATATCGCTAGGCGATATAGGCTTTTAAAACTAAAACTTGGCAATACCACATGGTTAGGTACCGCTCACTTGGTGATATAGCAACATCATATGGTTAGGTATTCTTAGGTCAACGATATTTGACGATGTGAGGTCCTATAATTGGTCGAAAAATTGAAAAATTGAAAAATTTAAAAATTTTTAATTCAATTGCTATTATGGTAAAGCCAACAGGTTGATTGGTCATTTTTAAATTTTTCTAAATATTGAAGTACTTAAACATTAAAAAGCTCAGGATTGATTACGATTAGGATCAATTTTATATTTTGATGAATTAAACAAGGAGTTTGCACATGAATGTGCACAGATTCAACCGATCAACAAATGAGAAAAACACAATCACACTTCCATAATCCCGCATACTACAAATGTCAATACATGATGGGTATTTATACCCTTACATTTAGGGGTGTTCAAATTCGGATATCCGAAAATTTCAGATAATGGATTTCACTATCCGAATCCGAAATTCGGATTCGGGTTCGCATATCTGTTCGGATATCCAATTAAAAAAATATGTATTATTTAATAAATTTTATAAAAATATAATAATTTTTATTGAAATTTTATCGGATATCTGAAGTTTTTATTAAAATATCCAAAGTTTTTCAAAATATCTAAAATATTTAATTAATATTGATTTTATAAAAATATTTTGGATATTTCAGATCCGAATCCAAGATTTCGGATATCCAAATTTTTAAATATCCGAAATTTCGAATATCTGGATTTTAGATTTTCGGATATTTCGGATTCAGATATTTTTGAACACCCCTACTTACATTAGGTTGTTAACAACTTCTATAACTAACATAATTAACCCTACCTAACTTCCTAAATTACCTTCTATTGATGTTAATATTAAGTCCAACATTGCCTCCCCTAATCTTAACATAAAATTACTTTGATTAACTTCCCTTTTAATAGCTGGCTTGACCATACGATAGTGGCCACGCCCCTTTTGTTTCCAATCTTGCCACTTGCTTAATTGATTTAATTGATGAACCATTTTACTTTCGTACTTCTTCCTTTAATTTGCCACACATGCCTTCTTTCTTACTTTTTCACACTATTATTCTTTCTTGATTTGCCACACAGGTCTTCTTCTATAAGCGCCACACAAGTCGTCTTTCTTGTTTCCCCACACATGTCAAACTTGCGGCCCAAGTCTTTTGATTGTTTCGCCACACAAGTTGAACTTGACACACAGGTCTTTTTCTTGTTTCCCACACAGGTGGAACTTGCTACACATGTCTGTTTCTTGTTTCTCCACAATTGTCAAACTTTCCACAGAGGTCTTTTTTCTTGTTTTGCCACATAGGTCGAATTTGCGACACGAGTCATTTTCTTGTTTCGTCAAAGCTCGTTTTCTTGTTTTGCCACATAGAGCGAACTTTTTACAAAGGACTAATTTGCCAGCGGGACTTTCTTGATTGCTTGCGACACAAGACTAGTATGCCACATAGGTCTTTTACTTGATATATATATATATATATATATATATTATATATATATCTGTATTATATATATAGATATATATGTATATATAATATATATATATATATAGATAGATAGATATAGAGAGAGATCTCTATCTATCTCTATCTCTATATCTGAGATCTAATAGAGATATAGATAAGATATCTCTCTGTATACTCTATGTGTATGTCTTCTGTATCTCTCTCTCTATTCTCTCTCTCTCTCTCTATAGCTCTCTCTCATCTCTCTCTCTCTCTCTCTAGATCTCTCTCTCTCTATCTCTCTCTCTCTATCTCTCCTCTCTCTCTCTGTCTGTCTGGGTCTGTCTGTCTCTCTTCTCTCTCTCCCTACCTACACTCCCTCCTCCTATCTCTATCTCTCTCTCCTCTCTCTCTCTCTCTCTCTCTCTCCTCTCTCTCTCTCTCTCTCTCTCTAGATCTCGCTCTCTCTCTCTCTATCTCTCTCTCTCTCTCTCTCTCTCTCTCTCTCTCATCTCTCTCTCTCTAGATCTCTCTCTCCTCCTCCCTCTCCTTACGCTCCCCCTCCCTACTTTTATCTTTTCTTATCAATTAAAAATAATACTTTTTATACCTTTATAATTACATTTTCTTTTTACTGCACTCACAATCACTTTACAAAATTTTAAAACATTTATAAGAGTTTTAACAGTGTTTAATTAAATTACAGATAGAACAGTAACATTTTCATTTTCTCTATTTTCCACTTGCAACAAGTTATAATCATACCATCTATTGTATCTAATAAAAGAAGGTTTTTTT
The DNA here is from genome assembly GCA_025215565.1 of Flaveria ramosissima. Classification (NCBI taxonomy): domain Eukaryota; kingdom Viridiplantae; phylum Streptophyta; class Magnoliopsida; order Asterales; family Asteraceae; genus Flaveria; species Flaveria ramosissima. The sequence goes on along the minus strand of CM046040.1, from coordinate 29,672,169 downwards.
GCTATGTGTCATTCTTTTAACCTATTGTGTTGTCACATGTCATTCTTTCTAGACATGCTCACATAATTTTCCCTCCAAAAGGCTATTTTAGTAATTTAAACACTAAACTAATTTTTCTCTCTTATTAAAATCAGTTTTATTAATTGTAAGGTTTAATGAAAGGCTGATGCACCCAAAACAACCCAAGTCTTTCCTGCATGCATGCACTTAATGCAAAATAGAAGTTGCTTCAGAAGTTTCATACTCAATACTAGAAAATATTCTAAGTATGAAATCTTCGGAAGCCAGGACCAATATCTTCCGAAGTCAAAAGTGAAGTCTTTCGAAGCTTCAAAGACAAAATCTTCCGAAGCTAATGAAGTGAAGACAGATTTCTTCCGAAGACTTTTAATACATGCTTTATCTGATGTTTTTTTCATAATACTGGACCACTTTCCGCTGTAACTCTGAAGACTCACCTACTTATACAAGTTAGTGAAAAGGTCCATGCTTTTGATAACTGTACATTGAGGTCTTGTGTCTGTAACTTTCTACTTAAGTTGGTGAAAGGTTCATGCTTTTGATAACTGTAAATTGAGGTCTTGTGTCTGAAACTTTCTACTTTATGTACTTTTATCCTTTTTGAAATATATTAGGATGTGAGCTATGGCATGTCATAGTCACTTGTCAAAAGGCAATCTGCCTTTTGACTCTACATTGATTTTGTCGTCTAGATTAATGTTTCCAGCTAGCCTTCAAAGTATGACCGGCTGTAGGATGTAGTATAAAATATCTCAAGTCCTTGTAACTTATCTCTTATGCTTTGTAAAAACTTGTAATAGAATTTGAGAAGCAATATATTGCAATCTTGAAAACCAAACTATCTTGTTGTTCTTAAGTTTTTGTCTCTAGTTACTTGTGTGTTCATAGCATCACAAACAAAGTCCAGGTTCCTTACTTGATTTGTTAATTATTCTAAGTATTCTCCTCATTGTGAGACTAAGTGTTGACCATCCTTTCAACGGTCCTGCAATTGGTATCACAACATTTCAGGCTCTTGATTGTAAGATCTCGCTATCTTAGATACCTTAGTCTCACAAAACACTTAACAACTCAAATGGTAGCTCTCACAAAGGCTGATATGGAAACCAGAACTATGACAAAGTCCCCACTGATCACTCCTGAAGACTTTGATACTTGGTGTCAAAGAATGGAAGGCTTTATCAAGTCTCAAGACTCCAGGATGTGGGAATCTGTTATCTTTGAGCCTCACATACCAAGCACCTCCTCAGCTGCTGCTGGAGGTGGTATGATTCCAAAGGAAGTGGCTGACTATTCTGAAGAAGATAAAAAGAGAATAGACATAGATCAGAAAGCCATGACTGCCCTTCAAACTGCTCTTCCAAACTTCATATACAGAGGCTTCAAGAAGTGCAAAACAACCAAACAACTATGGGATGCACTGAAGCTAATGTATGAGGGGTCAATTTAAGCCAAGGAAAACAAGAAGGATCTCCTGAAGCAGTAGTTTGAAAACTTCACCTTCAAAGCAAGTGAAACCATGACTCAACAATACTTCAGGTGTGTTGAGATTGTAGATACTCTTATGGATGTTGGAGTAACTCTTGAAAATAGAGAAATTGTAAGGAAATTCATGTCCTCTCTTCCTAAACAATAAACACATTAGTGTGTTGTTATCAAGAGAACTGAGAACCTTAAAACTCTTACTCTCACAAAGTTGTATGGTATTCTCAGTGGATACCCGATGGAGATGAATATGCAAAGTCCATCTGGTAACTACATTAATCAACAGAGTTCAACCCTCCATGTGTTTGAAAGAGATAGTAGAGAACCACAACATCATCTCATCTACTACCTTGACAACTCACAAAAGGGTTCTTTCATCACCTTCCCGGAGACACCAAGGGAGAGTTACAATCAAGGAAGTTTATTCCAAAAGACAAGCTCCTCACAAGCTTTTGTGTCTGCCGATGAAAGTTCTGACAACTTTCTCTTCACTCTTGAAGACCTTGACTGTATCCATCCAGATGATCTGGAGTACATAAAGATAGTTCAACAAATGGCTCTTCTCACTCACAGAGCCAAGAAGTTCTATAAGAGGACATGGAGAAGTTTCCAAGCAATGCAACCAGTGGAAAGTTTGGGCTGGACAAAAGCAAGGTGAAATGTTGCAATTTTAACCAAATGGGACACTTTGCTAGAGAGTGCAAGGCACCAAGCAGAAATGGTGGCCAAACACAAACCAGACCAAACTACACTGAAAGAGTCAACCAGAATCAAAAGCCAAAGTAGCAAGCTACAGTTGTTGTTGAAGAAGGAGGCTTTGACTGGAGCTTTTAGGTGGAAGATGCATCTCAATCAAGCACTAATGGTTGACCATAATGAAGCAAATGTATTGGAACATCTCTATACACCTGAATGTATTACTAAAGTAAACAGATATAGGTCCTATAACTTGAAGATAAGATCTGATCTTGAGTCTTTAAATATCTTAAAATCTAATTTCAAAAGAGCTAAAAATGATTACAAACTTAAAATAGAAGATTAGAAAAAACCATTTCAACTCTTAAACATGAGCACACAAATTATAGGACTCAAATCAAAGATCTCATCACTAAGTTAACTGAATGCCAGGCTGAGCTTGTGATCAGCAAAGCCAGGGCAGAAAAATGTGTTTTTAAAGAAGAGACCTTCAAGAACATAATATCATCATCCTTGCATGCAAAAGTTTTTTATCAGAATAAGCAAGGACTGGGATCTACTGAGATAGCTCCTCCACACACAATCTTGTCTGTAAGATCTCCTAGGTGTGGAACTTGTGAAGATGAGCTTCCTTTCATAGACCCCATGAGTGAAGTGGATGAAGAGGAGATACTGAAGGATGTCTCTGAGAAGAGTGAAGAAAAGCATTCTAAGAAGGGTCACTATCCCTCTGAGGAGAGTAAAGGAGTTGGGATGACCAAGTAAAGAAGGAAGAACTTGATCAGAAAAGCCAAGATGAAGTCAAGAAGGCTCAAGAGATCAAGGCCACTTTTAAATCTGTGCAGAGACAAGTGTTTATCTCTACAAGTTTTGGGGTGGTTAAGGGTGAAGACTCAAACTTGAACTCTAGTACTAGGAGTTCTAGTTCATATCCAAATCATCCTACCATCATGAAGAAGGCTGATCAGTTGTGTACCACTGCTACACTACCTGAACTATCCAGATCCAAAGGTAGTTCTCACCCTAAAAGAATTGCCACATCATCTGCAAAGATGAAGATGGAGAAGGAAAGTGATCAAGTTCAGCCTTGTTCTCAAAGGAAGACTCTTAGAAAGAAAAAATGGTTTGTGTTATGTGTGGTAGTACTTCTTATCTTGCTAAGGATTGCCTCTACAATCCAAAAAAGTACTATCCACATGACCAAGAAAGAGACTTCTGAGAGTTTGAAGAAGAAGTAAGCTTCGGAAGGAAAATCCTTTCCTTTCGGAAGCTCTAAAATGAAGAAGAGGACAAGTGAAAACTTGCCTTCAGAAGAAAAGTTGGTGTCAGAAGAAAGGAATACATCCGAAGTACTGAAGCCTGCTGCATTGTTAGCAAGATCTTCCGAAGGTCAAGTCTCCAACACTTCCAAAGTTGTTAAAACTTCCGAAGTAAAGGTCAAGTCTAAGCTTCCAAAGATGGTGTGGAAGACAAGGAAAGACCATGTGACTGAAAGTTCTTCATTAGCATCAGCAAATGATCCTCAAAATATGACAATAGGATCAATTATTGTTGCATTGTCTTCAACTTCTTTTGATAAGCCCTAGACCAACAAGGCTAGGGTTTCCAAGTGTAACTAACCATCTCTTTTATGCATGAACAACTCAAGACAAACATGAATGTATGGATCATTGATAGTGGATGTTCCAGGCACATGACAGGCAATGGGTCACTACTCCAAAATTTTGAGAAAATTAATGGAGGGTCAGTTCCTTTTGGAGGAGATGCTGGAGGTTACATTACAGGAAGGGACAGGGTCACAAGTGGTAAGCGCAGTATTGAGAAGGTAAACTTTGTCAAGAAGCTTGGATACAATCTTTATGTGTATCTCAATTTTGTGATCAGAGTCATAACATGCTTTTTACTAAGCATGAGTGCATTGTTCTCAAGCCCGTGGTGGTCATTCCTCATGAGCATATCCTGCTTAGAACCCCCAGGAAAGGGAACATGTACAAGATGGATTTGCAAGAAACATGTCCCTCTAGAGAAGTTTCATGCTTTCTATCTAAAGCCAATAGTGATGACTATTTCCTCTGGCTTAAAAGAATGTGCCATGTAAACTTTAAGAACATGAATAAACTAATTAAGAACGATTTGGTAACTGGAATGCCAAATAAAGAGTTTGCAAGTGATGACCGTTGTGTTGCATGCCTTAAAGGGAAGCAACACAAGGTATCTCACAAGCCAAAGGAAAGAAACACCATCACTACTCCCCTACACTTATTACATATGGGTCTCTTTGGCCCCACCAATATAATGAGTTTAGGAAGGACCTCATATTATTTGGCGATCACAGATGACTTTACAAGTTTCACTTGGGTCTTCTTCCTTAGAACTAAGGATAAGACTCCTGAAATATTGAAGAGTTTCATCTTAAAAATTAAGAATCAATGTGATCACAAGGTCAATACCATAAGATGTGATCAGGGAACTGAATACAAGAACCAAATACTTGATACATTTTGTGATGAAAAAGGTATTACAAGACAATATAGTGCTCACAGGACTCCTCAGCAAAACAGTGTTGCTGAAAGGAAAACAGGACACTAATTGAAGCTGCAAGAACTATGTTGTCTGACTCTAAACTGCCCATCACCTTCTGGGCAGAGGCAATGAACACTGCTTGCTATGTGCGAAACAAAGTTTTAGTAGTTAAGACACATGGTAAGCCTCCCTATGAACTTTGGCATAAGAGAAAACCTTTCATTGGTTTTCTCAGGTCATTTGGATGTCCTTGCACCATCTTGAATACCAAGGATCAAATTGCCAAGTTTGATGAGAAATCAGATGATGGACATTTCATTGGATATTCTTCTCAAGTTAAGGGTTATAGAGTATACAATCTCAGAACTAGAGTAGTTGAGGAGTCAGCCAATGTGACTTTCAATGAGCACACTCCTAGTGTGAAAGGTTCTAGTCCTGATTGGCTATTTGATCTTGATTTAGTTACCAACTGTTTTAACAAATCTTGTGAGCATGTTTCAGGATCAACGGATATGTTATCAGCAGGTGATCCTGACCCAAGATTTGAGCTAAGAAGGCCATCAAGCTATAATACTTCAACTCTAGTTGTAACTAACCCTGCAAATTAAGTTCCTATCAGCACAACAATGACAAATTTAGTTTATACATCCGAGGTGCCTTCAAATTCCAGCTCAGAGGCACAACACTCAAATAAAAGAGCTTCAAATGTGGAAGGCAATGGAGGTGATGACAGTGATCAAGAGTTTCTTGATGCTAACAAGCACTCCATTAAAGACAACATAAATAATATCACACACTCATTGGATCAAGTTACACTTGATAAGTGTGCTGATGTGGTGGGATAAACTTCAATGTCTGATCTTATAATTTAGATCTCTCCAAGCAACTTGTTGTAATCCCTCAACTAAGGATTCATAAGTCTCACCCCACCACAAACATCATTGGAAATGTTGACACAGGGGTAAGGACAAGAGGACAAACCCATGATGCAAATGTTTGTCTCCACTCTTGTTTTCTATCCCAGATAGAGCCAAAGAAAGTTGATGAGGCTTTAAAGGATGGAAGTTGGTTTGAAGCTATGCAAGAGGAGATGCTTCAATTTAAAAGGCAAAAGGTTTGGAACCAATGTCCTCTTGTTCAAGGGAAGACTACTATAGGAACCAAATCGGTGTTCGGGAATAAGAAAGATGATAGAGGACTTGTCATCAAGAACAAAGCTAGACTTGTTGTCCAAGGTTACACACAAGAAGAAGGAATTGATTACACAGATGTCTTTGCTCCTGTGGCAAGAGCTGAAGCTATCAGAATATTCTTAGCTTTTGCTACATCCAAGGATTTCAAGGTCTACCAGCTTAATGTCAAGTGTGCTTTTCTCTATGGGGTGATTGATGAAGAGGTGTATGTCAAGCAACCACCTGGATTTGCAGATTCTGATCATCGTGATTATGTCTGCAAGCTTGATAAAGCTCTTTATAGGCTGCACCAAGCTCCAAGGAAGTGGTATGAGACTCTATCTTAGTATCTCTGTCAACATGGCTACAAAAAGGGTACTATAGATGGAACTCTCTTTATCAAAGGAACATGGAATGACTTAATGCTAGTTCAAGTATATTTAAATGACATTATCTTTGGGTCAACTAATCCAAAGCCCTGCAAAGACTTTGAGAAGCTGATTAAGAAAAGATTTGAAATGAGTGCAATAGGAGAACTCAATTTCTTTCTAGGAATTCAAGTGAAGCAAGTTGACAACGACATCTTCATAAGTCAGTAAAAGAGTGTGCAAGACATACTTACAAGATTCAACATGACTGTTTGTAAGGTTGCGAAGAAACCCATAGCCCTAAACCACTCCCTTGGACCTGATCTTGAGGGGGAGTGTGTGGATGAACATCTCTACAGGACTATGATTGAGTCTCTTATGTATCTCACAGCTAAAAGGCCTGATGTCATGTTTGCCACATATATTTCTGCAAGATATTTAGCCAACCTCAAGATGTCATACCTGGTCAATGTTAAGAGAATTCTAAGATATCTCAAAGGTGCTCCAACACTTGGCCTTTGGTATCCAAAGATTCTGACTTCAATCTGTATGCATATACAGATACTGATTATGGTGGTTGCAATATAACTGCAAAGTCTACATCAGGGGAATGTTAGTTTCTTGGTGGAAGCATAGTCTCATGGCAATGCAAGAAACAATCCTGTGTATCTGCATCAACTGCTGAAGCTGAATACATTGCTGCTGCAAGCTACTGTGCTCAAGTGCTTTGGATTCAGAATCAGATGCTGGACTATGGATTCAACTTCAAATAGACTCTCATTCACATAGACAACAACAGTGCTATCTGTTGGGATTTGGTATTTGAACGAAACACCAACTGATTAACGTGTAAACCAAACCAAATAGTGCGGAATCCTATTTGATTGGCGATCCAATCAGTGAGAACGCACGTAGAATCAATAAAGTATTGAATCAAACGTTAAGAATCGATTAGAAATCGATCTACAGCGTTCTATGAACTTGGAGTATGAACTTGGAGGCTCTGGACGGCTAGGCTACGTCTGGAGTCGAAAAATAATGAATGCTTACGTTTTTCCAAGAATTGGGTGGTATTTATAGGTTAGGGTTGTTCATTCGGGCGACTGAACCATTAGTATGGTTCAGTCGTGTGATTGAACCATGCGGTTGATCCATCCACACGATTGAGTGTTCAGTCGTGCGACTGAGCCAATCTCATGTTACAATCATACGACTGATCCAGTCTCCTGGTTCAGTCGTGCGACCGAGTCATTCGCCTGAAGTTATTCATGCGTATGGTCCATTCGTATGGGCCATTCGCATGAGAACTTCATTTTGTTAAGTTTGAATGTATTCATTAATATAACATTATGTGTATCAATTCAAACAATAACAAACCTATTTGACCAATTCATCATCAACTCATTAATGAAATATTAAACATCATAAATCACAAACAACCATTTTCATTTCATTAATATTCCAAACATTACATCAGTGTAAGACAAACAAGACATATTACATTCATATCAGGATCTAGGTATATATGTATCAACAAACTCCCCCTTGGACCTAGATCTATCTAATGTCTTGGACCTAGACATATTACATTCATATCCGATTTTCCCGATTTAGGGTCAAACTGAACGATTTGGTAATGTTTCTGCACCGCAAATTACCTGTAGAATCAATGCAAATGGTCAGTAAGTGAGAATCGAGGGTTTATAGTGGTCAAACGAAATTTGGGCAGAGTAACGTTAGTCGTGCCATTTAGGGTAAATTTGAGAGTGGTGAGTCTCTGCGACCGACTCTCCCTCTATTTATACTAACCCCAAATTCAATCGTACGACTGGGCTCATACGCACATTTCATTCGGGCGAATGGGTCTCAGTCGTGCGATTGGTTCAGTCGCCCCTCTTCAGTCGTCCGACTGGAGTTCAGTCGTGCGACTTACTCATTCGTTCGCTCTTAAACATCCGACTGGGTCATTCGTATGGGCCATTCGGTTGAATGGTCCATACTCATGGTCCATTTGTACGAATGGATCCCATTCGTATGATAAGTCCATACTAATAGTCCATTCGTGCGAATGGGTCATACTTATGAAATTTTCTGCCATTTTTACCATTTAACATTTAAACCCTTTTTAATTGTTGAAATAACATGATGAGCATTTGATCATCTCAGACATGATCATTTTAACTTGAAAACTTTTGATCAACTCAGACGTGATCCTTTTAAACACTTTGTCACCTTAGATGTGACCCATTTATCTTTTGAAAACCATGTGATCATCTTAGACATGACCCTTTTTGGTGAGTTAATCCCATACTGAATTTCATGATGTAGTCCGACAAACAAACAAAGTGAAATGACTAAATAACTTAGAAAATTAAACTAAAGTACAAAAATTAAACTTGCTATTGACTTTTTGTGAGAGATAAATCCTAAGATAAAAATCTACTGGATTTGGTTCTGGAATAGGCAGCTTCTATTTAGTTTGACCATACCTGGACCAATTCAATTTTGGAATCATACAGGCAAGTCCAATCATTTGGGACTTGTTATCAAAACCTTTTGATGCTCATTTCTTGGTTTTCATCCAGAGTCATTAGCAAATTTAGGAAATCATACTGGTACTATTAGATTCCCACATTGATTTGAACTTTCAAGAATTGCAGCCACGATGATTGTCAGTATATTTGTCCTCTTAAATCCATACACAGACTTTTGACACAGATTGGTGATAGTTGAAGGTTTAATTATTTCAACCAACATTTGTGGATCCCACACTTATATGGTAATCAACATTCCTCAGGAGCTGTTGAGCGGTCTACGGGTATTTTGACAAGAAGAGACTATTCTTAGAGCTTTCAAAGAGAAGCCAATCCTCAGGTCAGTGCCATCGCACAGCAGAGAGGCGGCAAACAACAATTAATTCAAGAATATCTAGGTTATGCTAATCCTCAGGTCAGTTCCATCGCACAGCAGAGAGGCACACAATCTATCTTCTTGTTAGAGCATCTTAATTTCTTTTGCACATAATGCACCAACAACATAAGTTATCAGCTTGATAGCATTTGCCTTTCATTTTTTCGTGCTTTGCTCTATTTATGGTCATCCGCACACATTTGTGGCGTTTACATGCTCATTACCCCTTATTGGAATATTGTTGATTGTGTTAACCAGTGATAAGATGGGAGCCCACAGTCAGTTGAACAACTTAGTTTGATCTTGAGATCACCAGTCAGGTCTAATCATCTATTGTGTTGAATCTACCAGCATATCATCTGTGGTCTAGCAACCTTTAGGTCTACTTTCGTTATGTTACCTTAGTAGTTACCAGTTTTTCTATCATATTTCCTTTTATATTGCTCAGACTACACAGACTTCTACATTGAATTTTGCATCTTTTCTAAATTAAATTTTAAAGTCCCTCTTGATTTGTTCCTGTGTACTATCATTTTCCAAAGAGGTTGAATCGGTATCACAGATACGATCTACCTTATATCAGCTAGCCTCACCTTCTCCCTTGTTTTTTTTAATGTTACTAGCTGACCTATTCTCCCCCTAAAATTCTAAAATCATAACAGATTTAATTATTTTAGGATTTTAATAGACAGCTAAATAACATGAATTTAATGTAAACATAAAATAGAATAAATAAAGAAAATGAAAAATAAAAAAATTAACTACACTGCATCGGACTACACATGATCATCATCAGGAATAACATCACTTTTCTTTTTAACGTCGTTGACCTCTAATAGATATAGAAAACGAGGTTTGTCAAAAGCTTTTGTATAGAGGTCAGCACGCTGAAAATCAGTATTAATTTTTACCACATCGATTAAGTTCTTTTCAAAACAGTTTCTTATAAAATGGTATTAAATACCGATGTGTTTGGTCTTTGGATGTTGTACTGGATTTTTAGTTAATGCAATTGCAGCAGAGTTATCAACAAAGATAGGAGTAGAAGAGAAATTTAAACCGTAATCCCGCATTTACTGTTGAATCCAAATGATTTGTGAACAGCAACTTGCAACAGCAACGTATTCGGCTTCACAGGTTGACAATGCAACCGAGGTCTGCTTCTTACACTGCCAGGTCACTAATCTCCTCCCAAAGAATTGACACCCTGCTGATGTAGACTTGTAGTTCATCTTGCAGCCCCCATAATCCGAGTCACTATACGCCGTGAGCTCAAAGTCATCGTCATGAGGATACCACAACCCAAGTGTGGGTGTACCCTTCAGATAACGAAATATCCTCTTGACCCCAATCAGATGGTTAACCTTAGGCTTAGCCTGATATCTAGAACATAAACATGTAGCATACATGATATCAGGTATTGAGGCAGTGAGGTACATGAGAGATCCAATCATTCCTTGGTACATTGTGGCATCTACCAGATCTCCATTTTCATCAGGTGCTATATCATGATTTGTAGCAAGTGGAGTCCCAGCTGCAGAAGCATTCTCCATGTCAAACTGACTGAGAATGTCTCCCACATACTTGGTCTGATGTAGAAAGATCCCTTTTGGTGTCTGATCCACCTGTAACCCGAGGAAGAATTTCATCTCCCCCATAGCACTCATCTCAAACTCTGCCTTCATTATTGCTTCAAATTCTTTGCATAATTCTTCATTCTTTGAACCGAAGATTATGTCATCAACATAGATCTGTACTAGCAGTAAATCTCCATCTTTTTCTTTGATAAACAGTGTGCAGTCAATGACTCCCCTGCGAAAGCCGTGTTTCACAAGATGAGTCGAGAGTTTCTCATACCAGGCCCTTGGAGCTTGATGAAGCCCGTATAACGCCTTGTCGAGTTTGTAAACTCTGTCGATGATAAGGATCTTCAAATCCCTCGGGTTGACTGACATAAACTGTCTCTCGAATTTCCCCATGAAGGAATGCACTCTTCACATCTAATTGATAGACTTTAATCTTCATATACGATGCATAGACAAGCAAGATACGAATGGCTTCCATCCTTGCCACGGGTGCAAACACTTCATTGTAATCAATCCCCTCGACTTGGCGAAATCCCTAAACCACCAGTCGAGCCTTGTTCCTGATAATGACCCCTTGGTCATCCTTCTTGCATTTCAAGACCCATTTGGTGCCAATGACCTTAGCACCTTTAGGTCTATCTACCAGAGTCCATACACCTAACTTCTTGAACTGAAGAAGTTCTTCTTGCATGGCACTAACCCACACCTCATCGTTTAGTGCTTCACTGACGTATTTTGGCTCAAACTGCGAGACAAAACACCGATAAGCACCATCATGAATGTATCCTTTTTCCATAACAGAGGCATAATCAGCTGAGTACAGCTGATTTCTGGTTTGCACTCCTGATCTGACATCCCCAATGACATTGTCTAGGGGATGATAGACATTTAGACATGATCCTAGAGTGGTAGGAACAACTACCTCAGAGCCAAGATTATGAAAATTTGGTTCTGCATCTGAGGTAGATGGAGTTTGAGGTTCCGAAGTTGAAAGAGCATCACTGTTAGATGCTTGTGGACTTGCAGGAATTGGAACCTGTCCCTCCTGACTGTTCTGGTCATCTTCTTCAGCTTCATCTTCTGAGAAGGATTCACTGTCTTCGACTACTCCCCGTAAGTGGTGAGATGATTCTTCCTGTGAGCTCGATGATGTGGAATCAAGAGATGGTGTATTCAAGATATCATACATCATCCGTGTAGCTAACTCGTCATCAGAAGGAGAGATAGGAATGTTGAAGGATTTGAAGAATCCATCATAGTCGAAAAAGTAAGCGGGTCCTTTTCCAGTAGGTGGTGTGGTATATCTCTGAACATCAACATTACACCACACTTCTACTAAACCCGTTGAGTTGTTGTAAACTCTCTTGTTCGGTATGTTGTATCCTAGGAAGATCCCTTCATCAGCCTTCTCGCTGAATTTGCCTTCTTGAGTCTTCTTCAGGAGAGTGCATGGCGCGCCAAACGGTTCGAGATACTCCAGATTAGGTTTACGTCGTTGTAGTAACTCGTAACATGTCTTTCCATGGCGCTTGACTACCAGAACTCGATTCAATGTATAACAAGCATTTGCCACTGCCTCATTCCAGAATTGGATAGGCAGTTTCGAGTCTGCCAGCATTGTCAGTGCTGTCTCTATCAAGCTTTTATTCTTTCTCTCAGCAACACCATTCATCTGAGGCGTGTTGGCAGAAGTGAATCGGTGCATAATTCCCTTTTCCTTGCGGTAAGCCTCCATCCACTGATTCTTGAATTCAGTCCCGTTGTCTGAGCGTACCTGTCTCACCTTCAGCTTGTAGAGAGATTCCAGTGTGGTTACTAACTCCTTGAATGACTCAAATGTTTCTGATTTGGACTTCAGAAACATTACCCAAGAGAATCTTGAGTAGTCATCAGTAACCACAAAACAGTACAAGTCACCTGCAATGCTCTTTGTACTGACTGGACCAAACGGATCCATGTGAAGAAGTTCAAGAGGAAGCTCGATAGAATGAACTTTCTTTTCCTTATGAGACTTCTTCGTCTGTTTGCCTTTCTTGCATGCTACACAGAAATCTGGAAGTTGGAAATTTTTGACGTTAACTCCTCTCACGAGATCCTTCTGGATCAAGTGATTCATCTTCCGTTGATTAATGTGTCCTATTCTCCTATGCTAGGAGATGGAGTCCTTCTCAGTAACTTTTGATAGAAAGCAGTGAACTTCATGATCCGTTGTAGAAGCCGTTGAGAGATCCAGTCTAAAGAGGTGCTCCAGACGTCTTAACTTGAGGAGTGGCATTGTACAAAGCTGGATTCTGAGTGTATGAGGACTTATGAGCTCGGTACTTCATCCTAAGTGCTTATTCTCGCAGCTTTAGAATGAAATCATTGATATCCAACTTTGCCAACATTTCATTCTGTCTCAGATTTGACACAAAAGAAGCCCATTTTTCTGGCAATCCGTCTGCAAAATTTGACACTTTATCTTCCATGGTAGTAGCAACACCATGTGTATGCAGTTCGCTCATCAAATGGTAGAATCTATCAATGACATCGTCTAAACTCTCATTTCCCATCGATGAGAAGTTGTCAAATTCTTTCTTTAACTCCTTAGCTTTAATGGCCTTCAGCGAAGCATTCCCGTCATATCTCTTCTCCAGCTCATCCCACAATTTCTTGGCTTGCTTATTCTCCGAGTACTGGTGGAAAATATCTTTAGGAATAGACTGTGTTAGCAATGCATAGACTCTCTTTTCTGCATTATACTTAACTTTCTGAGCGTCAGTCATTACTCCTAAAGTAAGCTTCACCCCATCAGCTCCCACCGGCATATTGTAACCCGTCTCAATAGCTTCCCACATATTTGGATCCACTCCATTGAGGTAGATCTCTAAACGTTGTTTCCAGTGGGGAAACTCATCTAACGTTAAAAGCTTTGGGGGTTTATTATGATTCCCCACCTCACTCTCAAGTAACAGTAAGTTCTGGATCCGTGAGTCCTTCCCGGCTGTAAATGCTGACATCTGATCTTCCATCTTGATTAACTTTAAGTCTCCTAAACAATCTGTCAACTGGTGCGACTGGAGTGATGCGAATGGACTATCCGTGCGAATGAACTATGCGACTGGTTCAATCGTGCGAATGAAACTGATGCGTATGAACACTGCGAACGGTAGGCTTAGTCGTACGAATGAAGATGCGACTCAGTCCAATCGTGCTCTGAAGGATGCAAATGAAGTCCAGTCGTGCGATTGGGTCAATCGTGCGACTGAAGCTGCTGTTTTGCGAAAATTTCTAGGTTAAACGTGTTTCGGCCGTAATAATCCGAATTTTCACCAACCCTAATCGCCTAATGCCGTAGAAACCAAAACTTGATGAGCAGGGGACGTCCAAGACAACTTTTGACACAAAAAGATTGCGTTTTTAGTGAAAAACACAAACGTTGTATCAAAATTGATTGAATCACACGTAATCAAGAGCCAAAGCTCTGATACCACTTGTTAGGATTTGGTATTTGAACGAAACACCAACTGACTAACGTGTAAACCAAACCAAATAGTGCGGAATCCTATTTGATTGGCGATCCAATCAGTGAGAACGCACGTAGAATCAATAAAGTATTGAATCAAACGTTAAGAATCGATTAGGAATCGATCTACAGCGTTCTATGAACTTGGAGTATGAACTTGGAGGCTTCTGGACGGCTAGGGTACGTCTGGAGTCGAAAAAGAATGAATGCTTACGTTTTTCCACGAATTGGGTGGTATTTATAGGTTAGGGTTGTTCATTCGGGCGACTGAACCATTAGTATGGTTCAGTCGTGCGATTGAACCATGCGGTTGATCCATCCACACGACTGAATGTTCAGTCGTGCGACTGAGCCAATCTCATGTTACAATCATACGACTGACAGTCTCCTGGTTCAGTCGTGCGACTGAGTCATTCGCCTGAAGTTATTCATGCGTATGGTCCATTCGTATGGGCCATTCGCATGAGAACTTCATTTTGTTAAGTTTGAATGTATTCATTAATATAACATTATGTGTATCAATTCAAAAAATTACAAACCTATTTGACCAATTCATCATCAACTCATTAATGAAATATTAAACATTATAAATCACAAACAACCATTTTCATTTCATTAATATTCCAAACATTACATCCCTGTAAGACAAACAAGACATATTACATTCATATCAGGATCTAGGTACATATGTCTCAACACTATCTCTATAACAGAGAATCCTGTGCAGCGCTCAAGGGCAAAAGACATTAATATAATGTATCATTTGATTAGAGATAACTTTGAAAAATGATTAATCAAACTAGTCAAAGTTAACACAAATGAACAATATGCTGATCTGTTCACCAAAGCTTTTGATGAACAGAAATTTAAATATCTTGTATCAGCTATTGGGATGATTAGTTTTGAGTAGATTTTCTTAAAACTAACTCATATTATTTCTAAAACTTGTATGTCCTAAGTTGTCTATTTAAGCCCTTGTTTACTCTAGAAGAAACATCTTTTAAAGATATTCCTTAGATTTTTGAAATTTCGATCAGTTTATTCTTCGGAAGATATATACCTTCGGAAGAAAATTATGTCTTTAAAACACAAAACTACTTAAGTAAATTTACCTTCGGTAGAAATTCTCAAAATATCTTCCGAAGCTTAAAATTCTACTTAAGTACTTATATGTTTTTGAAAAACAATTTTATTCCGAAAACAATTTAAGTCTTAGAAGCTTTTAGAATATAATCTCCAATTCTAAATATATTATGAAGCAAACTTTCTAAAATCTTTGAAATTTCTTCCGAAGTCATTTTAGCTTCAGAAGCTTTTTATCAAAACTTCCGAAGACAAAATACCTTCGGAAGATTTTCGACTTCCAAGAAATTACCTTTTTGGGCACTTTTTCATAGGTGTAACAGACATCTGGATTTCAAAGTTTATCCTCTTTCATTAACTTTGTCTCAGATTCAATTCATATAAAAATACCCAACGATTCCCCCCTTTCACTATCCTCTTCATCTGAACTCTCCAAAATCTAAATTCACCCATAACCGACTTTGTTCTTATCTTTCTTGACCTTTAATCTTTCTCAAATGGCCAACCTTAATCACAGAAACAACCCTAATTTCTCTATGCAACTCCATAGGCAACACAATGTAGTTGTCCTGTTGGACACTAAGAAAGATCCTAGTTTCTCAGAGGTTTGCCACTTTCTTGCTCTTTCAAATTACTTCACCTCCCTAACCTTTGATCCTCCACTCTATGAGGATCAGCTATTAGAATTCTAGAAAACCTGTCAAGAGGTCATCATGTACGGGGAGAAGGCATTGTCTGCCACAGTGCAGGGGAGGACAATCTTCATCACTCTAGCCACCATCAACACAAATCTTCAGCTAGATGATGTAGAAGGTGACTTGTCCTTCCCAAAGGAACTTGTAAATCATTCCTTTGAGCAGATGGGCTATAGAGGAGATTTCTCTATATAGACCTTCAGGAAAGGGAATGTCTCATCCCAGTGGAAGTACCTACTTCATGTGGTCATCCACAGCTTATCCAACAAGCATGGAGGATGGGACCAGATTCCTAAAGATGTCTCCTTTATAGTTCATGAAATGGTTTAGGGGGTCAAGTTCTGGTACTCACAGTTTGTGTATACAAATTTGCTAGCTAACTTAGACTCCTTAGAGTATTATATGTTCCTTAGATATGTTTAACACATTCTCAACTGTGAACCGGGCTCACAGTTGAGGGGAACAGGTAATATTCTTAAATTGGAACTGATGAAGCAGGCATCTTTAAGACCATGAAGAAGACAACTGTTGGCTTCTCTGGGGTAGAAACAGTCCTTGTCCCAAAAATGTTAGAGCTCATTGCTCAAGACGACAACCTAGCAGCACAAGCTAGTGTTGAACCCACACCTTCTACTTCTCAACCACCTACACAGCAAAAATACTCCTCACCTACCACAAAAAATCCAAACGAACCCCTGCTCAAGCTATTAAGCTTGTGCAGGCCCCCATATCACAAACCACACGGGAAGAAGTGGACACTGGAGCTCCCACTTCTCCTGAGGAGCAAACCACTCCCATCTCGTCAAGAATCAGTGCTGAGGTTCCTCATGCTCAGCCTGGTGAGCTCATTAACCCATCAGCCTTAACCCTTCACTCAGAGTCTCAACACTCTAGTAAACAACCTTCAGGGGAAATTTACCATCCCAGCCTCTTGATCTAAACCAACCAATTCCCAACAAAGAATTCTATGATGATGAAGACATGGGATTCAGTGAGTACCATGAGTCTCTCTATTCCTCCCCCACTCAAAGAGAGATGAAACTGCTGCCTCTCCCTTGTCTAGTCCACATCATTCACCCATCACTGAGGTGGATCTACCTGAACCTGTTCAGGAGATCTATATGGAAGAGGCTCTCACTTCTGCAAGTTATTATATCATTAGGACCTTAACCATGGAAATTCAACCCATTGACACTTCACTTGAAGTTGTCAGTGAGTAGGGAAAATCCAGCAGCCAAGAACACCATGCTAGTGGTGAGAGAGAAGACTTTGGTCTAATTCTCTCATCCCCCATGATTCTTCTGATAAAAAGGAGGGGAATATGAGACTAAAGGTGCAGAAATTGTCAAAACATGCTCCTATTTAGTCTATAAGGTTAGTCACCTTGAAGTTGTTATAAGATGATTTATGCTAATGGACCATAATCATGGACCATACACATGAATACATCATGCTAATGAAACAGTCGCACGACTGAACCAGACGACTGGATCAGTCGTAAGAGTGAGACATGAGATTGACTCAGTCGCACGACTGAACCTTCAGTCGTGCGTATGAATCAGTCGAATGGGTCAGTCGCACGACTGAACCATGCTAATGGTTTAGACGCACGAATGAAGACTACAAACCTATAACTACCACTTAATTCGTGGAAAAACGTAACTTTTGACACATACTCATAACCTAGCCGTCCAGAGCGTCAAGAAAGCCTATTCCAAGTTCATAGTTCACATATGATCGTTTTCTACTCGTTCTTAACGTTTCTTTAATCGTTAGATTGATTGGGATTGCGTTCTCACTGATTTGATCACCAATCAAATAGGATTCCGCACTATTTGATATGGTTTCACGCATTATCAGTTAGTATTTCGTACGTACACGGTCCCGACAAGTGGTATCAAAGCTTTGGCTCTAGATTTTACGTGTGATTCGATTAGTCTCGGTATAAAAATCACGTTTTTCATTCAAATGAGTCATTTTTTGACTAAAACAGTGTTTTCGACGTCTCCAGGTTTCAAAGTTTACGTTTTTCGGCATACGGCAGATTAGGGTTCTTGAAATATCGTGTTTTTGTGTCAAAGTGTCAAAAACCTTCGATTTTGCAAAAACAGCAGCCTTTAGTCGCACGATTAGCTCAATCGCACGACTGAACTCAATCGCACACCCCATTCGTACGATTGGACTCAGTCGCTCCCTCATTCGTACGACTGAATACCCCATTCGCTTGTCTCCAATTGCACACCCCATACGTACGACTGAATCCAATCACACGATTGAATTCATTCGCACACTTCAATCGCATACCTCATCCGCACGACTGAACAATTCCAGTCGTTTGAGTCCATTAGTCCATTTCAATCGCACGACTGAATCCAGTTGCACGATTGAATTCATTCGGACTTTTCATTCGCACGAGTGATTCATACGCATTGTTCATTCGCACAATTGAAGTTTTCCTGTTCTCAAAGTACAAAGTTCATACAAATGGAAGATCAGTTTTCGTCATTTACTGCCGGGAAGGACTCATGCATCCAGAACCTTCTGCTTTCGGAGAATGAGGTTGGAAATCATAATAAACCGCCGAAGCTTATAACATTGGATGACTATCCACAATAGAAACAGCGGTTCGAGATTTACCTAAATGGAGTGGATCCAAATCTCTGGACTTCTATAGAGACTGGTTACACGGTACCAGTAAGTGCAAATGGAGACTTTGGGTGGAATGAGCGAGGCTCAGAAGATTCTCGACAATGCTGAGAAGAAAGTTTATGCTCTGCTGACTTAGTCAATCCCGAAAGACATCTTTGACCAATTTTCTGAGAACAAGCAGGCCAAAAAGTTGTGGGATGCATTAGAGAAGAGGTACGAAGGGAATGCAACGTTAAAGGCACTGAAGGCTAAGGCTCTCAAGAAGGAGTTTGATAATTTCTCTCCCATAGGAAACGAGATCTTGGATGACATCATCGACAGGTTCTACCATCTTATGAGTGAGCTACACACTCATGGGGTAACGACGTCTATGGACGATTAAGTTTCAAGCTTTGCAGATGGACTGCCTAAGAAATGGGATTCATTTGTGTCCAACTTGAGACAATACGACATACTTATTACATTGGACATAAATGACTTCATATTGAAGTTAAGGGAGGAGGAATTGAGAATGAAGTACAAGTCAAAGAAAGGATCTTACGTTCAGAATCCTTCATTATATAACTCAGTTCCCACTCCATCTGGTTCAGGAGCACCACTTCAAACAACATTCGTGTCCAGTTCCGCAGCTCCTTCCCAAACCAATGCTTCAGGACCAGAAACGTCAGGGTCATCTTGCACCCAATATATAGTACCTGAAGCCAATGCTACTAAGTTGAAGACCGAGAATCTCGGTAATATCACAGTGGAAGTTGCAAAGGAGCATATGGATCTTCTAGCAGCTGTTGTCCATTCCTATGATGGTCTAGTTGCAGGGAAGATTGGTAATTGACTTCTTGCAGATGAAGATTACGAGAAGGTGGACGAAAATGAACTAGAGAGAATGGATATCATGTGGGCCTTGGCGAGTGCTGTCAGAAGGGTGAAAAAGTTTGTGAAAAAGACAAGACAAAATTTAGTAGCCACAAAAGTCACAACCTTTGGTTTCGACAAAACCAAAGTTACATGCTTTAATTGTGGTGAAAAGGGGCATTTCAAACGTGAATGTGTAAAGCCGAAGAAAATAGGTAACAGAAATCCGTTCTGAACCTTCAACCGTCAAGACAAAGACAGGAGTAGAACTACCTCTTCATGCAAAGAGACAAAGGCCTTGACTGCTCAAGGTGATGAAAGGCAGGACTGGACCTTCCGTTTTGTGTCTCCGGGTGAATCAAACATTGCCTGTATCGAGGGATTGGATGATGGCTCTGCGAGTGAAGGTGAAATCACAGTTAAACAAGTAATGCCAGATAACGAAGAAGCTGTGAATGTGGTAAATCACCTGGTTGAAGAAGAACTCAGAACGACATGTTTTGAATCTCCAGCATCCGAAGCGTCCAACTCTGCATTGATGGCTGACTCAACTGATTCTTCACAGGTAAGTACGAAAGACCAACTTTTTGAAAAACATGCTTGTATTGAATGTAATAAATTTAGAGAAAGCATTGATTTGAATTTTGCTAGGTTATTAGACCACAATGATAACTTAGTACATGATTTTCAACTGTGCACAGAAGCTAATCGTATTTTAAAACAAAATGAGTGCAGTTACAAAGAAAAGATAGAACTTCTAGGTAAACAACTAAGGGAAACCGAGGTTGTTGCTTTTAATCAAGATAATGATATAAAGTTTTATTTAAACTCTTTGGAAGAAACAAATAAAGAAAAAGCAGTTTTAGAAGTCGAGGTAAATTCATTAAAACAAAAACTGCATAGTTAGGCTAGTTCTTCTCACATAGTACAGAACTTAGTGAAAGAACGAAACAATGGGGAAGGATTGGGTTACCAAGTAGTTCCACCACCACATGAGATCATGTTAAAAACAAAATGTAGACCTGTAAATAACAACCCAATTTAGGATCATGTGGTGTCTACTCCTCTGGTTAGTGATCCAGATTCCACTGGTAAACCGGTGAACTCTGTTACTAAACAGAAGGAGTCTACTTTAAAATCAAAAGGAAAGATGCCCATTGAAAATTTGGATAATCAATTTGAAAAGGTTAATGGAAAGTAAGGTTCACACATGTCTACTTCTGAACCAAAATGACCAAATCAGTTACCCAAACACATGCTTCACGTCAAAGTCCAAATAAACTAAAGGCTAAAGATGTTAAGACTGTGCAAACAATTAATTTTGTTAAAGAAGCAGAAACATATAAACGAGCAATGACCAAATCCAACCTGACTCATGTTACACTTGTATCACACTCAACTCCACATAAACAGTTTCCTTAACATGTAGAAGGGAGATCATGCTACAATTGTGGAAAGAGAAGACACATTTCTTCTAACTGTCCTTATTATCAGACTCGCAAATAGAAAATTGAACTTTATGATACAAAACCAAGTTCTTCGAAAAGGAGTTCTATTACTCCACCAAAGAGAATTAATGAACCTAAAGTTCAAATTGTAAGACAGTCGTCTGTTTATCACAAGCAGGCCTTACACAAAACTGACTTATGGAAAGAAAAGTCAAGTCCATTGTCTGATAATGAGAACAATAAGAAGAATGATATGCCCTCACCCTCAAATGGACAGTGGGTTGAGTTTATGATGTGTGATTCCTCTGGGTCACCCAAGCCAGTTAAGGCTTGGGTCCCAAACCTAAACTGATCATTTCCTTTTAATGTGCAGGGTGTCCATTACAGTGCTATCACAAATACCTGGATTGTTGATAGTGGGGCGTCTAGGCACATGACCGGGAACCTGTCTCGCCTTTTCAATGTCAAACAAATTATAGGAGGACATGTATCATTTGTCGGAAATAAAGGAGGATACATCTCCGCTCAAGGCGAAGTGGGAAACCAGAAAGTCAAGTTTGATAAGGTCAACTACGTTCAACAACTACAGAATAACTTGCTTTCAGTCTCCTAGATCTGTGACAAAGGATTCAAAGTTGTTTTTGACAACAAGAAGTGCTACGTATTGAAGAAGGATTACATTATCCCGGAGGATAAAATCTTAATGTCAGCTTCAAGATATAATGACTTATATGTCTTGGATCTATCAAAAGGCTCCACAACCGATCATAAAGTTCAATGCTTCTTGTCAAAGGCAACAGAGAAGGACTCAATCTCCTGGCATAGGAGAATGGGACACATCAATCCATGGAAGATGAATCATCTGATCCAGAATGATTTAGTGAATGGAGTAAATGTCAAGAATTTTCAACTTCCGGATTTTTGTGTAGCGTGTAAAAAAGGTAAACAAATCAAGAAGTCTCACAAGTCAAAGAAAGTTCATTCAATTGAACTGCCTCTCGAACTTCTACACATGGATTTGTTTGGTCCTATCAGCACAAAAAGCATCGCTGGTGATTTGTACTGTTATGTAGTCACTGATGATTACTCAAGATTCTCTTGGGTGATGTTTCTAAAATCCAAATCAGAGACATAACAACTCACGGGTTAGGTAGAAGTGTGGTGCAACTCAACGGGTCAGGTAGAAGTGTGGTGCAACGTTGATGTTCAAAGATACACCACCCCTGCTGGAAAGGGACCCTCATTCTTCTTCGACTATGATGGATTCTTTAAGTCCTTCAACATCCCTCCCTCCCTTCCTGATGATGAGTTATCGACCAGAATGATGTACGATGTCTTAAACACACCGTCACTAGACTCGACAACATCAGTTCCACAAGGTGAATCTTCTAGTCCTTTAGGGGGAGCCTTGATATAAGCGACTCCTCCTCTGACGATGAAGTATTGGAGACTGAACAGGTGGACCAGGAGGAACAGGTTCCTACTACAGAAAGTACACAAGCATCAGATGTTGATGCCTCTGACACTTCAGAACCTCACACTCCAACGGCTACAGATACTGAACCGAGAATTCAAAATCTGGATCAGGAAGTAGTTGTTCCCACCACTCCCGGATCTCGAATAAATGTATATCATCCTCTGGACAACGTCATAGGGGATGTAAAATCGGGAGTACAGACACGAAATCAGCTCTACTCAACTGATTATGCCTCAGTCATGGAAAAAGGCTATCTTCATGACGGCGCTTATCGATGTTTTGTGTCTCAATTTGAGCCAAAATATGTAAGTGAAGCCTTAAATGAAGAGGCATGGGTTAGTGCCATGCAAGAAGAACTCCTACAGTTTAAGAAGTTAGGAGTATGGACCCTTGTGGACAGATCAAAAGGTGCTAAGGTGATTGGCACAAAATGGGTCTTGAAGTGCAAGAAAGATGACCAAGGGGTCATAATTCGGAATAAGGCTTGGCTTGTGGTTCAAGGATTCAGACAAGTCAAAGGCATTGATTACAATGAAGTGTTTGCACTAGTGGCTAGAATGGAAGCAATCCGTATCTTCCTAGCCTATGCATCTTACATGAAGATTAAAGTTTATCAACTAGATGTCAAAAGTACATTCCTTCATGGTGAAATTTGTGAAACATTCTACGTCAGTCAACCCGAAGGATTTGAGGATCCTTATCATCGGGACAGAGTTTACAAACTGGACAAGGCTCTCTACGGGCTCCATCAAGCCCCTAGAGCCTGGTATGAGAAGCTCTCGACTCATCTTGTGAAACCTGGTTTTTGCAGAGGTGTGATTGATTGTACATTATTCATAAAAAAAGATGGCGATTTACTGCTGGTACAGATATATGTAGATGACATAATCTTTGGTTCCAAGAATGAAGAATTATGTAAAGAATTTGAATCTGTAAAGAAAGCAGAGTTCGAGATGAGTGCAATGGGGGAGATGAAGTTCTTCCTAGGATTACAGGTGGATCAGACACCTAAAGGAATCTTCCTGCATCAGACTAAATATGTAGGGGAGGTCCTCAGTCGGTTTGACATGGAGAATGCTTCAGCTGCTGGCACTCTACTTGCCACAAATCATGATGTTGCACCCGACGAAAATGGTGATCTGGTTGATGCTACTATGTATAGAGGAATGATCGGATCCTTTATGTATCTCACAGCGTCTCAGCCTGATATCATGTATGCCACGTGTCTTTGTTCAAGATATCAGGCAAAACCAAAAGTAAATCATCTCATTGGTTGTGGTATCCTCATGACGATGATTTTGAGCTTACAGCGTATAGTGACTCAGATTATGGTGGTTGCAAGATGAATTACAAGTCAACATCTGCAGGATGTCAATTCTTTGGTAGACAGTTAGTCACCTGGCAGTGTAAGAAGCAGACATCGGTTGCTCTGTCAACTTGTGAAGTTGAATACGTTGCTGCTGCAAGTTGCTGTTCGCAGATCATTTGGATTCAACAGCAAATGCGCGACTACGGTTTGCAATTCTCTAACACTCCTATTTTTTTTATAATTCTGCTGCTATTGCTGTCACCAAAAATCCAGTCCAACATCCTAAAACTAAACACATCGGTATTAAATATCACTTTATACGTGACTGTTTTGAAAAGAAATTAATCGATGTTGTTAAAATAAATACGAATTTTCAACGTGCCGACCTCTACACAAAAGCATTTGATAAACCGAGGTTTTTATATCTTTTAGAGGTTAATGGCGTGAAAAAGAAAAGTGATGTGTTTCTAGAGGAAGAAAGTGCATAGTTCGTCATGTTTTTATTTTCTTTTGTTTTATTTTATTTTCCTGTTTAGTAAAATCCAAACACATAAAAATATTTTCGGTTTTAGAATTTTAGGGGGAGAAAAGGTTAGCTTAGTATTTAATTCGTGCAGTATTTAATTACTTAAAAAAACGAGGGAGGAGGGAAACTTAGCTAAAAGAAATGAAATCAAATCTGTGATTCTGATTCAACGCTTATGGAAAATGATAGTACACATGGAACAAATTGTTTGGGACCTCAAGAGCACCTAAATGATTTAGATGCAAAATTCTAAGTATAAATCTGAGAAGTCTAAGCAAAATAAAAAGAAAAATGATAGTAGAACTAGTCTGCTACTGAGGTAACATAGAGAAAGTAGACCTAGAGGTTGCTAGTCCATTGTATGATGTGTCAGTAGATTCAACACAATAGATGAGTAGACCTCATTGGTGACTTAAATTCAAACTAAATTGTTCAACCTGCTGTGGGTTCCCATCTTATCCCTGGTTAACACAAGCAATGCATTTCCAATAAGGGGTGACGAGCAAAATAAACGCCACAAATGTGTGCGGATGACCATAAAAATTGAGCAAAGCACATGAAAAAATGTTAAGCGTAATCAAGCTAATGACTAATGTTGTTGGTGCGTTACGTGCAAAAAAATGCTCTCACAAGAAGATAGGTGGTGTGCCTCTCTGCTGTGCGATGGCACTGACCTGAGGATAAGCATAACCTAAATATTCTAGAATTCATTGTTGTTTGCGCCTCTCTGTTGTGCGATGGCACTGACCTGAGGCTTCCCATCTCTTTGAAAGCTCTTAGAATAGTCTCTTCTTGTCAAATACCCGTAGACCGCTCAAAATCTCCTAAGGAATGTTGATTACCATATAAGTGTGGGATCCACAAATGCTTGTTGAAATAATATAACCTAACTTATCACCAGTGTGAGTCAAAAATCTGTGTACGGATTTAAGAGGACAAATTTACTGACAATCATCGTGGCTGCAATTCTTGACAGTCAAAACCATTGTGTGCATCTTATAGCTCTAGTATGATTTCCTAAAATTGCTATTGACTCTCGGTCAAAACAAGAATCTAGCATCAAAATGTTTTATTAAAATGTCCTAAATGATTCTGATATACCTGTATGATTCCATAATGAATCGTTCTAGAAATGATCAAATTAACTTGAAGATGTGCTGTCCAGGAAGAAAAATATGTTAGGCGATTTTCTTAAGATTTTAATCTACCTCAAATCAAAAAATACAAAAATATGAGTTGTTATGTTTTTAAATTTCTACTTGTTTGTATCTATTTACTTTTAGTCAATTGGTAGATAAAGTCGTACTATACATCTGGATTCAATCTGTGAATCACTCACTAAAAGGGGTCACGGCTGAAGTGACCAATAGGGTTTTAAATTAAAAAAGGATCACGTCTGAGGTGATCAAAGGTTTTCGAATTAAAAGGATCACGTCTGAGGTGATCAAAAGTTTTCCAAACTAAAAAGTTCATGTCTGAGATGATCATTGGTCATAACGTCTTATCAATAGTTAACAGGTAAAGAGTTTGAAAGTGTATGAGGTCAAGCTCATAAGTCTGAGCCATTCGCACGACTGGACCATAAGTATGGACTAGTCGCACGATTTGATCATGAGTATGAGCCAATCGCACGATTGAACCATAAGTATGGACAAGTCGCACGAATGGACCATAAGCATGGGTCAATTCATGCGATTGGATCACCAGAATGAACCAATCGCACGAATGGAGGGGAACGACTGAGTCAGTCGCACGACTAAACGTCAGTCGCACAAATGAATGTGACCGACTGACCCAGTCGCACGAATCAAACATGCGAATAGGTCTAGTCGCACGACTGAAGGTAAACCTAGTATAAATAGAGAGGAGTCGGTCGCACATACTCATCACCCCTCAATCGCTTTCAAATCGCACGAAAGCAAAGTTACTCTACCCAAATCTCGTTTCAGTGATTTAGCATCTTGTTTGTGACCCTAATGATTTCTCTCTGTATCTACAGGTAATGTGAGACGAAAACCAACCTCAATGTTCGGTTTAATCGAGCCCAAATGACCTAAATTGGTCAAAACAAGAACCGAGACAAAGTCCTCAAAATAAACCACTAAAATGGACTAAATCGTTAACTTAAAGAGTATTAGGTGTTATTTTGAGCATTTGCGAGTCTAATAAGCCTATCCACAATGTTTCACACCAAGTATAGACCAAGAACTGTTTTTAAAGTGTCAAACAGAAACCTATGCGAATGGACACGCTGATGAACCTCAATCGCACGATTGAGCTGGGCGACTGACTCAATCGCACGAATGAGCTGGGCGTATGACTCAACCGCATGAATAAACCATGTGTATGAGTTCAGTCACACGACTGGTTCAACCGCATGGGACAACATACGACTAAGCTCAGTCGCAGGCTCAATCGTACGACTGAGCTCAATCGCACGACTCAGTCGCATTGTCCATCCGCACGACTGAACAGAATGATTCAAGTTCATTAAAATTCAAATGTCATTCATTTACATAAATTCTAACGTTTATGTATCTTGTTTTACAGAAACATGGCTAGCAGATGGACCATGAGCACGAAGCACAACCTCTGTGCTCATCTTGACGTCACATCCCGGAAAGCTTCTGAGTTCGCAAGGATTATTGCCTTTTTTAATGAGATCGAGGATCTTCAAGGCAATCTCTACACCGTGCACACCTTATAGATCGATTCAGCAGGCTTTCTGGGAAAGTGCTGTAGTAGACAGGTTCACTGAGCCTCATCGCATTCGGAGTTCTATTTTTGGTCAGGAGATTGAGATCAGCGAGGATGATCTGAGGAGGGTTTTGGAGTTGGGCGAAGATGGTGACTGCCCAACCAGGCTGCATCCCCTAACGGTTCGGGGATGTTTTCTTCAGATCAAGTACCCTGGAGACATTAATGCAGGTGTGCTCAACAAGGGCAACCTGTGCCCCTACTTCAAGTACTTGGCCCATGTGCTCCTCAAGTGCATAGCCTCATGGAAAGGTGGTTTTGATGAGATGTCTGATCAAATCCAGAATGCTTACGTAGCTCTGGTCCTGAACCATCCGTTTAGTTTTTCTCGTATGATCTTCACGTACATGGTAGAGAATATAGAGGCCAAGGGCAAGGAAGGCTTCTGTATGTACCCTCGTTTTCTACGGATGATTATTGATCAGAAGCTTCCTCTGCTGCTGAAGGAGAAAGATGATGCGGTCACTCTTTAGGTTATGGATGATACCACTCTTGGTAGGATGAAAATGTAACGGGGCAAGCAGGTGAAGCCCCTGGTGAGGAGATTGTTTGGGCATCTGGCCCGGGAGGACTACGTGGCGCCCGCTCGCAAGAAGTGGTGTCATGATGACAGTGATTCAGACATAGAGCCCATAGTCTTACCCACTGACGATGACGATAACAGTGAATATGGTGGAGATACTGGCCCCTCTCCATCGAGGGCCACTGCCACTGATATATCTTCTCCCCCATCCACTCAGGGAGGAACTGAGAGGGCTGCGTTCCATCAAGACTTCCTGCCAGAGGAGGAGGAAGAGTCAGATGAGGAGCCACTGGTAAGGACGGTGGGCAGTAAGGTTGTTGCAACGGAGAGAGGGATTGCGGCGGTTTGTGGACGCCAAGGTGAGTCCAGGGATGCTGCAACTACTGATACTGATCCATCATACATCCCTGACCATCCTATCAGCCCAGGGGGAGCATCCTCTTCCAAAGGCTCAAGGAAGAAGAGAATGGCTCAGCCCCATGGAATGAAGAGCAAGAGGAGAAGGATTACCCTGATTACCACCACATCGACCACCTCTACCACAGCTACCACCACCACTACCACAACTCCTACCACCACTACCACACCTCCCACCACCCTTACCACACCTCCTACCACCACCACTACAGCCACCCCTTCACCATCCACTCCTATTCCACCCCTCATATTCACCACATCCACCACCACTACCACCACCCAACGAGCCGGGACATCTGCTCAAGTCCCACTGAGCCATGGATCCACTCTGCCCTCCAGCAGGGTAGAGGAACAGCTAGCAACCTCAACCGGATGGTGCCAAAGCTGCTGGCCATCGATGAGCACAGAGCTGCACAGCTCAACCAGCTTATGGAGCTAAATGCTGCTCAGGTTGAGCAGATTACACAGCTCAAGGAGCAGAATGCTCATTTGGTTAAGAGGATTGAGGATTTGGAGGCAAAGAACAAGAAGATCATGCTCAGGCTGAAAAGGATCCCAAGATGAGCCTTTAAAGATTAGGGAAGGTGAGGATGATGATGATGATGATGATGATGATGATGATGATGATGATGATGATGATGATTCGAATGAAGAAGATGAGGGTGATGATGAAGGACAGAGTGGCAAGGAGAAAGAGGACGATGATGACGAAGAAGGTGATGCTGCTACATCAGCTTCTACTCAGGCTAAAGAGAGGCGTTTTAAGAGAGCTCAAGATCAAGGAGACTCATCCTCAGCTTCTCCAGCTGAAGAATTGACCAATCAAGATAAAAGTACTGATTAGATGTGTTGTATTTAAAAACTTTTGTACTTGATTCGCATATTACATTAATGTAACTTATGATTATCTATGTTTATCTATGTTTAAATGTCTTGATTAACTACTAATGATTGTTGTGTTAAATGTTTAAATCAAGCAGATAAAACTTCACAGCAAGATGAATACAATATTGCTCCCCTTCAGCAAATCAAGTCTCAATTCACCATGATTCTTGATTTGCAAGGAATCGTGAGAAGGTCAGTGATCTACACTCCCGAAAAAGAAGAAATTATACACGATCTGACCGACGAGCAACTTGCTGAGATGTTCAGACTGAATCCTGATGAGCTCGTCAAAGACGCTCCAAATGTCGATGTTATAAGTGATGATGAGCTGAATGATGTTGACGAAATAGAGATAGAGGATGTCACGTCTGATCACTATCCAGAGTACACTGACCAAGAGGGAAATGTGATCCCCAACTTGGGTGACACTCTCGGCAGTGCTACATTTGAAAAACTGGATGAAATGGAGAAAGAAAAAGATAAGGATGAAAGCCAAGCCCAAGCCTCAGATGCAGATGTTGATATAAAGAAGGCTGAATGGGCAGCTTGTTTTGCTAAAATAAGAGCCCATCGCACAGCTCCAAAGCAAAATGCCTACACCAAACTCTAGAAAATCAAGAAACATCAGAAGGTGTCTGGCAAGATCATAGCATGGGCGTATTTTGAGGATTTAAACGTTTATGCTTGTTGTATGTTGATCCCAGAAAGATGTCAGGTTGGTTTGAAGCTGCATTAAAGAAGGAATACCACACCAGGTGGGTAAACTTCAGACCTTAACAACCGAAGAGGTTTATTCGCAAGTCTGAGGTGGATCCCATATCTGGAAAGCCTAAAGTAGTGTTGAAGTGGAGTCCCCCGTGCACGATGTCGAAGATTCCCTTACGGGAAATGTCTCAGGACTTCACTCCACATTTCAAATGGTGGTATTATGACTGGAGGACGGGTGAAACTGTCATAGTTCTAAACATAGAGCGCAAAATGGAAACTATCAGGGTATTTGACCCAATGTAGCTTACCAACTTGTCAGCTGAAGATGTCTACACTTTATACAAGTGGCCACTGTTCTATGACGCGCAGGATATTGTACAAGCTCTCCAATTCCAGAATGTGATACGGCTCTGCTTTGCATATGAAATACACACAGGAGTCACAACAAAGGAGAAGTACAAGAGGTTTGAAGAGCATATGAAGAATGTCAGACGTTAGAGTAAACTAGGTCCAAGGGGGAGTTTGTTGATACATATGTCCCTAGTTTATGTGCTTAATGTAAAAGTCTGTCATGGCTTACATGTGTGTAATGAAACAATGTAATAATATATGATTTGTGCTTTGATGTTTACTTATATCTGATTTATATATATAAACATATTATATAGGTTTGAAGTTGTTATATGATGATCTATGCTAATGGACCATAATTATGGACCATACGCATGAATACATCATGCTAATGAAACAGTCGCACGACTGAACTAGATGACTGGATCAGTCGTACGAGTGAGACATGAGATTGACTCAGTCGCACGACTTAACCTTCAGTCGTGCATATGAATCAGTCGAATGGGTCAGTCGCACGACTGAACCATGCTAATGGTTCAGTCGCACGAATGAAGACTGCAAACCTATAAATACCACTTAATTCGTGGAAAAACGTAACTTTTGACACATACTCATAACCTAGCCGTCCAGAGCATCCAGAAAGCCTATTCCAAGTTCATAGTTTGCATCTGATCATTTTCTACTCGTTCTTAATGTTTCTTTAATCGTTATATTGATCGGGATTGCGTTCTCAGTGATTGGATCGCCAATCAAATAGGATTCCGCACTATTTGATCTGGTTTCACACATTATCAGCTAGTATTCCGTACGTACACGGTCCTGAAAGCTATGTCAACCCCACCCCAACGATCATCAAACTACATTTTTGGGTGGAGGTATGATGCTGATAGAAGATCCCTCATATTCAAAGAGTTCAAGGGCAACAAGAGGTCTTTAACTTTCAGACCTTAAACTACTATGAAGGTCTTGATCTGGTCAACATGCCACTTGCCAATCCAAGCCAATCTAGGCAAGCTGATAGGATGGCTTTAAGAATTCAAGACAGCTTGTTGAAGAGTTCAGCCAAAGAAGAAGACAAATTCAATCAGGCAATGTCATTGGTCAACCAGATGTTGAGGTGGACCCTGAGACTAGCTTCAAAGGGAAAACCTTGACTGAAGGCCTAGTGATAGAGCTTGTGAGCACTGTCACAGAACCAGCAACTTCAGCATTCCAATCCCTTAGTGAAACACCTACTGGTGAAGGTGTATTACAACCTCTCTCTGGCCAAAGCCTAGATGCTACTCCAAGCAATGAAGGCCAAAGCTCTCTCCATCCTGAGTCACAGAGGTCTGTGGGTGACAAAGGGAAAAGGATAATGACTCCTTAGGAGATTGAGGAGGACAAAAGAGAGAGAGAGGAAGAGAAGGCTAAGGGGAAAACATTACACTGGGTCTTCAGGCTTTATGGAAGCTGCATTCAGGGCTGCTCGCAGACCAAACACTTAGAATGATGAGTTAAGAGCAATCAGGATTAACTACCTGCTGACCAGGAACTATGATATAGATGAGATCATCTCTCTTTCCTTAGATGAATTGAATGAACTGGCAGACATGGAAATGTCTAGGGAGAGGAAGGAGGCAAGGATACAGAGTTGCTCCTCAAAATTAAGGAAGAAAGAAGGCAGAAAAGGTTGTACAAACATGCCCCTACTCTTTCCCCAGTTCAAGAAAGCCCTGTGCAAGAGGCTGTGGCAACTCCACAACCTCAGGTAGATAAAGAAGTTGATAGAAAAAAACATGATCAACTACCGGAGTGCCACAGGACTCTACCAGGCAGCTGCACTTCTTCCTTTGTCCTTTGAGTACATTGAGTTTGAGGACCTAAAGCAACTTGAACTTCAACTTCTCAAAGAACAAAAGGCTACAAAGAGAAAGATAAGGGAAGAATATGCAAAGTCAAGAGCTATCATCCAAAAGAGTCAGAAAAAGTCTGCAGATAGGTAGAGGATGATGAGCTTCTTGAAGCTGTATGGATTCTCCGGAAGGAGGCTTGGTCTAATATCTCTATCCACAAGGGATGAGCAAATTAGGGTGATCAAGCAGAAGATCAAGAACGGAGAGCTTGTTGACTTACACTCCCCACCAAGTCAAGCTCCTCTTGAAGTTGAGGTTAATGTTGAACAATTTGAGACAACACAACTTCGACCTCATGCTGAACCTCAACAAGCTTCATCTTTTGATCCACAATAGGGTCCCACTCCATCTCCTTCTGAACATGTGAGAGAGGAGGATCCAACTGAGAAAAAAAAGATAGAACAACCTGGTGCTGAAGGCCAGTCTTCTCAGTTAAAGTTTACAAAGAGGAGGAAAAGGATGGGTACTAGACCTGCTCCAAAGAAGAAGAAGAAAAAGTCAAAGTCATCCACCTCAGGACCTCAGGATGAGTCAGAGCATCCTGAGGAAGTGCAACAAGTGGCAGCTCAACCAACTCCAACACAAGTAGCTCCTCTTGCATCAGGAAGACCCATCTTGTCCTGGACCTTCACTAATGTAGATACATGTGTACCTAGTTTCTGAGCTTAATGTAATATGTCTTTATTGTCTTACACATATGTAATTGAATGGGTAATTAATGAAATACAATGTGTGGTTGTGCTTATAATGTTTATTATTTCATTGTTTAGTAGTTTAACGCTTATTGAACGGACTATATAGGGTTGTGGTTGTTTGAATGAATCTTGATAATGTAATGATTAATAAATACATTCAAACTTAGTAATATGAAGTTCTCAAGCTAATGGCCCATGCTAATGGACCATACGCATGAACAACTTCATGCGAATGACTCAGTCGCATGACTGAACCAGGAGACTGGATCAGTCGCACGAGTGTAACATGAGATTGACTCAGTCGTACGACTGAACACTCAGTCGTGCGAATGGATCAACCGCATGGCTCAATCGCACGACTGAACCATGCTAATGGTTCAGTCGCCCGAATGAGAAACCCTAACCTATAAATACCACTTAATTTGTGGAAAAACGGAAGAATTCAGAACACTTCGACTACAGACTTACCCTAGCCGTCCAGAGACCTCTAAGAACCTGTTCCAAGTTCATAGATCGCATTAGATTGATTCCATATCGTTCTTAACGTTTCGATTCAATCCATAATTGATTCTACGTGCGTTCTCACTGATTCGATCGCCAATCAAATAGGATTTCGCACTATTTGATTCGGTATACATGTTAATCAGTTAGTATTTCGTTCAGTACACGATCCTAACAAGTGGTATCAGAGCTTTGGCTCTTGATTTACGTGTGATTCAATCGTTTTTGATACAAAAATTGTGTTTTTTCACTAAAAACGCAATATTTTCGTGTCAAACGGTGTCTTAGACGTCTCCTATTCGTAAAGTTTGGTTTTTCCGGCATACGTCAATTAGGGTTAGTGAAAATTCATGTTTTTGCGGCCAAAACACCTTAAACCTACGGATTTTCGAAATCCAGCAGCTTCAGTCGCACGATTGACTCAATCACACGATTGGATACATTCGCATCCCTCATACGCATGATTGGACTCATTCGTACCTCCATTCGTACGACTGAGCAGTCTATTCGCATTGTTCAACCGCACTTATTCATTCGCCCGACTAAGCCATCTGCATTAGTTCAGTCACATGATTGAACCATTCGCATTGTTCAATCGCACGAATAGTCCAATCGCACACCTTCATTCACACAAGTGAAACAGTTTGTTCCAAAGACTAAAGTTAATCACAATGGAGGACCAATACTCAACATTCACAGCAGGGAGAGATTCAAGGATTCAAAACCTACTGCTTCTGGAGAGTAAAGTAGGGAATCACAACAAACCCCCTAAGCTAATCACGTTAGATGAATTCCCACACTGGAAGCAACGTTTCGAAATCTACTTAAATGGAGTAGATCCCAATATGTGGGAAGCAATTGAGACGGGGTATAGTATGCCAGTAGGTGCTGATGGAGTCAAACTTACACTAGGTGGAATGACTGATGGACAAAAGGTCAAGTACAATGCTGAAAAGAGAGTTTATGCTCTGCTTACTCAGTCAATTCCTAAGGACATCTTCCATCAATTTTCTAAAAACAAGCAAGCAAAGAAGCTGTGGGATGAATTGGAAAAACGGTATGACGGGAATGCGTCATTAAAGGCTATAAAGGCTAAAGAGTTGAAGAAGGAGTTCGACAACTTCTCGTCGATGGGTAATGAGAGCTTGGATGACGTCATCGATCGGTTCTACCACTTGATGAGTGAGCTGCACACTCATGGAGTTACAACGACCATGGAGGACAAGGTGTCAAACTTCGCAGATGGGTTGCCTGAGAAGTGGGCTTCCTTTGTCTCAAATCTCAGATAGAATGGTATGCTAACAAAGTTAGATATAAATGATTTCATTCTGAAGCTGAGAGAGGAAGCATTAAGGATGAAATACAGAGCCCAAAAGTCTTCTTATACTTAGAATCCGGCACTGTATAACACGACTCCACAAGCCAAAACGTCTGGAGCACCACTTTAGATAGCTTTTGTATCAAGTTCAGCTGGTCCTTCTGAAGTCTCTACTTCAGGGTCAGAAACGTCAGGGTCGTCTGGTACCTAATACATTGCATCTGAAGCAAATGCTACAAAATTGAAGACCGAGAATCTCGGTAATGTGATAGTAGAAGTAGCAAGAGAGCACATGGATCTCTTAGCAGCTGTAGTCCACTCCTATGATGGACTAGTTGCTGGGAGAATTGGGAACTGCCATCTGGAAGACGAGGACTACGAGCAGGTAGATGAGACAGAGCTGGAAAGGACGGATATAATGTGGGCCTTAGCAAGTGCTGTCCGGAGAGCTAAGAAGTTTGTCAAGAAGACCGGACAAAACTTGGTTGCAACTAAGGACACTACCTTTGGTTTTGACAAGAC
Organism: Flaveria ramosissima; assembly: GCA_025215565.1. NCBI lineage: Eukaryota > Viridiplantae > Streptophyta > Magnoliopsida > Asterales > Asteraceae > Flaveria > Flaveria ramosissima. Next base: position 29,637,292 of record CM046040.1, on the reverse strand, counting down.
CAAGGTGACCTGTTTCAACTGTGAAGAAAAGGGGCACTTCAAACGTGAGTGTGTGAAGCCCAAGAATACTGGAAACGGAAGTCCATTCTCGTCCTTCAATCGTCAAGATAAGCCAACTAGCAGTCCTACTTTATCAAGCAAGGATCCTAAACCCTTGACTGCCCATGATGACGAGCGACAGGACTGGAGCTTTCGGTTTGTCTCTCCGGGAGAATCCAACATTGCTAGTGTTGAGGATTTAGATGATGATTCAGCTAGTGAAGGAGATATAGCAGTGGAACTCGCTATGTCAAACATTGAAGAGACTGCAACTGAGGTCAATTACATGCCTGAAGAAGGGACAACTACAACAACATCATAATCACCAGAACCAGAAACACTAGACTCTGCTTTGATGGCTGATTCATCAGAACCTTCTCAGGTAAGTACTACTGACCAACTTTTCAATAATCATGCTTGTCCTGATTGTAATAAAATTAGGGAAAGCATAGATTTGAAATTTTCTAGGTTATTAGATCATAATGATAGCTTAGTAAAGGACTTGCAACTGTGCACTAAAGCTAACAGAGTTCTAAAACAAAATGAACACAGTTACAAAGAAAAGATAGACCTATTGAACAAACAGCTTAGGGAAACAGAAGTAGTAGCCTTTAACCAAGCTAATGACATTAGGTATTATCTTAACTCCCTAGAATACACTAAGAAACAAAAAGCAGTTTTAGAAGTAGAAGTTAATTCATTAAAGCAAAAACTGCATAGTTGGACAAGTTCATCTCATATTGTCCAACACTTAGTAAGAGAGTGTAATAATGGGGAGGGTTTGGGATATAAAATGGTTCCACCACCACCTGAGACCTTGATGAACACTAAAAGTAAACCAATCAATAACAATCCAATCAAGGATCATGTGGTGTCCACTCCTCTTGTAAGTGATCTTGATTTCACATGTACATCAAATGAATCAGGAACTAAACAAAAGGAGGCCACATTAAAGGCAAAAGGTAAAATGTCTTGTGTTAATCTGGAAAAAGAGTTTGAAAAGGTTAATATAAAGTCTAGTTCAAACACAGTCGAATCTGAACCTAAAAAGACCATTAATGTTAACCAATCACGTGTTTCATGTCAAAGTCCAGGTAAACAAATTGGAAAGGATGTTAAAATGTTAAAACAATTAAATTTATAAAACAAGATAAAACATCTAAAGAAGTAGAGTCAAAACCCAAACAGAACAATGTCACTCGGGTGTCACACACGTCTCCACAAAGATAGTTAAATCATAAAGTTGATAGCAGGTCATGCTACAACTGTGGAGAGTGTGGACACATTGCGTCTAAGTGTCCTTACTATCAGACACCTAATAAGAACGTTGAACTTCATGAATCAAAACCTAGGTCTTCTAAGAGGAGCTCATTGACTCCATCTAGAAGAGCTAGTGAACCTAAAGTTCAACCCATTAGCCAGTCGTTTGTTTATCACAAACAGGCCTTACACAAAGCTGGTTTATGGAAAGAAAAATCAACTTCAGTGTCTAATAACGAGGACAAGAAGACACCTGAGCTTCTTTCACCATCTAAAGGTCAATGGGTTGAATTTATGATGTGTGATGCCTCTGGGAAACCCAAGCCAGTAAAGGCTTGGGTTCCTAACCTGAACTAATGTTTTCAATTGAATGTGCAGGGTGTTCGCTATAGTGTTTAAACCAACACGTGGATTGTCGATAGCGGAGCATCCAGGCACATGACGGGGAACAGGGCATTCTTATCAAACGTTAAACAAATAAAATGAGGCCATGTTTCGTTTGGTGGTAACATAGGAGGGTATATCACAGCTCAAGGGGAAGTGGGAAATCAGAAAGTGAAGTTTGATAAAGTAAACTACGTTCAACAACTTCAAAACAACTTACTTTCTGTATCCCAAATATGTGACAAAGGCTTTAAGGTTATATTCGACAACAAGAAGTGTTGTATCCCAAAAGGACTACGTGATCCCGGAGGACCAAGTCTTAATGTCTCCCTCAAGATATAATGACCTTTATGTCTTGGATCTTTCAAAGGCCTCCACAATGGATCATCAAGTTCAGTGCTTCTTGTCAAAGGCTACTAAGAAGGACTCCATCTCCTGGCATCGGAGAATGGGACACATTAATCCACGGAAGATGAATCACTTGATCCAGAATGATCTAGTGAGAGGAGTTAACGTCAAAAACTTCCAACTTCTGGATTTCTGTGTGGCGTGCAAGAAAGGCAAACAGATGAAAAAGTCTCATAATGAAAAGAAAGTTCATTCCATCGAGCTTCCTCTTGAACTTCTTCACATGGATCTGTTTGGTCCAGTCAATACAAGAAGCATTGCAGGTGACTTGTACCGCTATGTGGTTACTGATGACTACTGAAGATTTTCTTGGGTAATGTTTCTGAAATCCAAATCAGAAACATTTGAGTCTTTCAAGGAATTAGTAACTACACTGGAGTCTCTCTACAAGCTGAAGGTAAGACAGGTACGCTCAGACAACGGAACCGAGTTCAAGAATCAGTGGATGGAGGCTTACTTCAAGGAAAAGGGAATTGTGCACCAGTTCACCTCTGCCTACATACCTCAGATGAATGGCATTGCTGAGAGAAAAAATCACAGCTTGATAGAGATAGCACGGACAATGCTAGCGGACTCGAAACTGCCGATCCAGTTGTGGAATGAGGCAGTGGCAAATGCGTGTTACACGTTAAATAGAGTTTTGGTAGTTAAACTCCATGGCAAGACGTGTTACAAGCTACTACAATGACGTAAACCTAATCTAGAGTATCTCGAACCGTTTGGCGCACCGTGCACCCTACTGAAGAAGACTCAGGAAGGAAAATTCAGCGAGAAGGCTGAAGAAGGTATCTTTCTAGGATACAACATACCGATCAAGAGAGTTTACAACAACTCAACGGGTCTAGTAGAAGTGTGGTGTAACGTGGACGTTCAAAGATACACCACCCCACCTGCTGGAAAAGGACTCGCCTTCTTTTTCGACTATGATGGATTCTTCAAGTCCTTCAACATACCTTTCTCTACTTCTGACGAAGAGTTAGCAACCAAGATGATGTATGATGTCTTGAACTCACCGTCACTAGATTCAACATCATCTGGTTCCCAAGGTGACTCGTCTCACCACTTAGGGAGCACTCGAAGTAAGTAACTCCTCCTCAGAACATGATGCTGTGGAAAATGACCAGAACAATCAGGAGGAACAGGTTCCAATTCTTGCAAGTCCACAAGCATCTAACATTGATGCCTCTGCGTCTTTGGAACCTCAAATTCCTACTGCCTCAGATACAGAACCAAACGTTCATAATCTTGACTCTGAGGTAGTTGTTCCCACCACTCCTGGATCACGCTTAAATGTCTATCATCCTCTGGACAATGTTATTGGAGATGTCAGATCAGGAGTGTAGACAAGAAATCAGCTATATTCAGCTGATTATGCCTTGGTAATGGAATAAGGATACCTTCACGACGGTGCTTATCGTTGTTTTGTGTCGCAGTTTGAGCCAAAATACGTAAGTGAAGCCCTGAATGATGAGGCAAGGGTGAGTGCCATGCAAGAAGAACTTCTTCAGTTCAAGAAGTTAGGTGTATGGACTCTGGTGGATAGACCTAAAGGTGCTAAGGTCATTGGCACCAAATGGGTCTTGAAATGCAAGAAAAGTGACCAAGGCGTTATCATCAGGAACAAGGCTCAACTTGTAGTTCAAGGATTTCGACAAGTCGAGGGAATAGATTACAATGAAGTGTTTGCACCCGTGGCAAGAATGGAAGCCATTCGCATCTTCCTTGCATATGCATCGTATATGAAGATGAAAGTTTATCAATTGGATGTGAAGAGTGCATTCCTTCATGGTGAAATCCGAGAGACAATGTACGTCAGTCAACCCGAGGGCTTTGAAGATCCATATCATCGGGACAGAGTTTACAAACTCGACAAGGCTTTATACGGGCTTCATCAAGCCCCAAGGGCCTGGTATGAGAAACTCTCGACTCACCTTGTGAAACACGGCTTTCGTAGAGGTGTTATTGATTGCACACTGTTTATCAAAGAGAAAGATGGTGATTTACTACTTGTTCAAATCTATGTTGATGACATCATCTTCGGGTCAAAGAACGAAGAATTATGTAAAGAGTATGAAGCAGTAATGAAGGCTGAGTTTGAGATGAGTGCCATGGGAGAGATGAATATTCTTTCTCGGGTTACAGGTGGATCAGACACCAAAGGAAATATTCCTACATCAGACCAAGTATGTAAGAGATATTCTCAGTCGGTTTGACATGCAGAATGCTTCTGCAGCTGGGACTCCACTTGCTACAAACCATGATGTAGCACCCGATGAGAATGGTGATCTGGTCGATGCCACCATGTACCGAGGAATGATTGGATCTCTCATGTACCTCACTGCCTCAAGACCTGATATCATGTATGCGACATGTCTATGTTCAAGATATCAGGCAAAGCCAAAAGTTAACCATCTGATAGGGGTCAAAAGGATATTCCGTTATCTGAAGGGTAGACCAACACTTGGGATGTGGTATCCTCATGATGATGACTTCGAGCTTACGGCGTATAGTGACTCGGATTACGGTGGCTGCAAGATGAACTACAAGTCTACATCAGCGGGATGTCAATTCTTTGGGAGGGGATTAGTGACATGGCAGTGTAAGAAGCAGACCTCGGTTGCTTTGTCAACCTGCGAAGCCGAATACGTTGCTGCCGCAAGTTGCTGTTCACAAATCATATGGATACAACAGCAAATGCGGGACTACGGTTTGAATTTCTCTTCTACTCCTATTTTTGTTGATAACTCTGCTGTAATTGTAGTAACTAAAAATCCGGTACAACATCCTAAGACCAAACACATCGGCATAAAATATCACTTTATACATGACTGCTTTGAAAAGAATCTAATCGATGTGGTAAAAATAAACACTGATTTTCAACGCGCTGACCTCTATACAAAGGCTTTTGACAAACCACGTTTTCTATATTTGTTAGAGGTCAACGACATTAAAAAGAAAAATGATGTAATTCCTGAAGATGACCATGTGTAGTCCGATGCGTATAGTCAATTTTTTCTTTTTATTTTATTTTATTTTATGTTTAAATTAAATTAATGTTATTTCTTCGCCTATTAAAATCCTAAAAAGCGCATATCGTTTATGGTTTTAGAATTTTAGGGGGAGAATAGGTTTAGTTAAAAAAAAAGAGGGAGAAGGAGAGGCTAGCTGATAGAAATTAGATCGTATTTGTGATACCGATTTAATAACTTTGGAAGATGATAGTACACAGGAACAAACCATGTGGGACTTTTAAAAGTTTAAATTGTATTAGATGCAAAGTTCAAAGTATAAGTTTATGTAGTCTGAGCAATATAAAAGGAAAAATGATAGTAAAACTAGTTACTACTAAGGTAACACAAAGAAAGTAGACCTAGAGGTTGCTAGACCACAGATGATATGTCGGTAGATCCAACAAAATAGATAATTAGACCTTGTTGGTGATCTCAGGAATAAACTAAGTTGTTCAACAAGCTGTGGGTTATCATCTTGTCCCTGGTTACCACAATCAACAAAATTCCAATAAGGGGTGACGAGCAGAATAAACGCCGCAAATGTGTGCGTATGACCAAAATATGAGCAATAACACATGATGAAAAAGTGCAAAAGCAATCAAACTAATAACCTATGTTGTTGGTGAGATCTGTGCAAAAAGAATAAAAGTGCTCAAACAAGAAGATAGGTTATGTGCCTCTCTGCTGTGCGGTGGCACTGACCTGAGGATAAGCATAACCTATATATTCTAGAATTCGTTGTTGTTTGCCGCCTCTCTGTTGTACGATGGCACTGACCTGAGGCTTGGCTTCTCCTTGAAAGCTCTAAGAATAGTTTCTTCTTGAATACTACCCTGAGACTGCTCAAAAATCTCCTGAGGATTGTTGATTACCATATAAGCGTGGGATCCACAAAAGCTTGTTGAAATAATTTAACCTTAAACTATCACCAATCTGTGTCAAAAGTCTGTGTATGGATTTATGAGGACAAGTATATTGACAATCATTGTGGCTACAATTCTTGAAAGTCCAAATTAATGTGGGGATCTAATAGTACTAGTATGATTTCTTAAAGTTGCTAACGACTCTGGATGAAAAACAAGAATAGAGCATCAAAAGGTTTTTGATAACATATCCCGAATGATTTGACTTTTCTGTATGATTCCAAATTGAATTGGTCCATGTATGGTCAAAATGAATTGAAGTTGCTTTTTCAGGAAATGAAATCTTTAGATTTATATCTTAGGATTTAACCCTCACAAAACCACAAAAACATGTCTTAGTTTTGTTTTTCAGTTTTAGTTCTTTTATTTTGTTTAAATTTCGTCAATGTAGTTTGTTAAACATCGGACTATGCCATGGAATTCAATCGGGGATTTAATCACCTAAAAGGGTCACGTCTGAGGTGACCACACACGTTTTCAAATGTCAACTGAGTCACGTCTGAGGTGACAAATTGTTTTAAAAGGATCACGTCTGAGGTGATCAAAAGTTTTCAAGTTAAAAGGATCATATCTGAGATGATCGAGTGCTTAAAACGTTTTAATCAATAAGTTACACGGTGTAAAATGTTAAATGGTCATAAAGTCAAAAAATCATGAGTATGACCCATTCGCACAACTAGACCATGAGTATGGACCAACCGTACGAATGGACCATACTCATGCCCTAGATAGCCGAATGGCGCATGAGTATGAACCATTCAACCGAATGGCTCACAGGATTGAGCCAGTCGCCCGAATGGAGCTGTGCGAATGAGTCAGTCGCCCGACTGAACCCCAGTCGGCCGACTGAATGTGATCGACTGAACCAATCGCACGACTGAAGTCCATTCGCCCGAATAAACCGAGCGAATGGGTCCAGTCGCCCGATTGAAATCAGATTCAGTATAAATAGGGCCATAGTCGATCGCATTCAACTCATCACCCTCAATCGCCCTAATATCGCACACCTTACCGTTACCCTGCCCAAATTTCATCAGACCAAAATTTCCGACTTCTATTGATATTCTGATGATTGTGAGTTGTTATACAGGTACATTGTGATTATATCTCACCGAAATCTGATGGAATGGTGCCCTAAGTTTTGAATTTCGTCCCACACAAGAACCGAACAGTTACTGGACAAATAACCTAACTAAACCAAGAAAAATGTTGAAATTAAAGTTATTAGGTTATTAGTTAAGTGATTGCGAGTCTAATGAACCAAAACACGACGTCTAATTCTAAGTTTTGGACAAAATTCAATTTTCAGTTGACCAAACAGTGGGACATGCGACTGGACACACGGATGAACTACAATCGCACGATTGAGTTGGAAGAATGACTCAATCGGCCGAATGATTGATACGAATGAGCTCAGTCGGTCGACTGAACCACTCGCATGCTCAGTCGCCTGATTGAACTCAATCGCATGCTCAGTCGCCTGATTGAACTCAATCGCATGCTCAGTCACCAGATTGAATCCAGTCGCATGCCTGGTCAACCGACTGAACTCAATCGCATGGTTCAATCGCATGATTGAACCAGAATGAATTCAACTAGGTTAATTCGAACTGATTTGTGTTGTGTGGTGATCTAATGCCTATGTGTTTTGTGTTACAGATTGATGGCTGACAGGTGGTCCATCAACCCTAAGCACAACATATGTGCTCACTTAGATGCTACGACTTGAAATGGTCCCGAGTTTGCGGGGTTCATTGCTTTTCTCCAACGATCCAGGATCTACAGGGCTATTTCTACTCAGTGCACTCCTTGTAGGTCTATTTAGCAGGCCTTCTGGGAGGGGGCATCGGTTGACCGCTCAGATGAGCCATACAGTATCAGGAGTTCCATTTTTGGGAGGGATATAAAGATTACTGCAGAGGATATTCCTCGGGTGCTAGGTTTGGGTCACGATGCAGACCACCCTACCAGACTTCACCCGCTGACTGTGAGAGGGTGCTTCCTAAGGATGAAGTATGCTGGGGATATCAACGCAGGTGTGCTCAACAAGAGCAACCTGTGTCCCCAGTACAAGTACTTAGCACATGTCATACTTAAGTGCTTAGCTTCACGAAAGGGTGAGTTTGATGATCTTTCAGACCAGATTCAAAATGCCTATGTGGCAGTAGTACTGAACCACCCTTTCAGCTTCTCGAGCATGATATTCTCTTACTTGATAGAGAATCTGGAGGCTAAGGGCAAAGAGGGTTTCTGCATGTACCCTAGGTTTCTTCAGATGATCTTTGATGAGAAGCTGCCAACACTGCCCAAGGAGAAAGAAGACGGTGTGATGCTTGAGGTGATGGATGATACCACCTTAGGCAGGATGAAGTTTTTTCGGGGCAAGCAGGTGAAGCCCCCCGGTAAGGAGGCTGTTTGGGCATTTGATTCGAGAGGACTACGTGGCACCAGCAAAGAGGAAGTGGCGTCACGATGATAGTGACTCAGATTTTGAGCCGATTGTGCTCCCATCCGACGACTCTGATGATGATGACAGTGGTGATGGTGGAGATACTGGCCCCAACCAATCTAGGGCCACTACCGCAAATGTTATATCTCCATCATCCACCCACGGAGGAGCTGTGACGGCAGGATTCCATCAGGTTTTTCGGCGTGATGAGGAGGAAGAGAGTGATGAAGAGCCTCTCACGAGGACTGTGGGCAGTAGGGTGGTTGCCACTGAGAGAGGTTTGAGGGCGGTTGGTGGACGCCCAGGGGAGTCCGGGGATGTTGCTGCTGATTCAGATCCCACATATGCCCCGGACCCGCCCAGCAGCCAAGGGGAGCCTCTGTGCCTAGAGGCTCAAGGAAGAAGAGGATGGCACAACCCTATGGCAAGAAGGGGAAGAGAATGAAGTTTACCCTGACCTCATCCACTACCACGACCACTACTACAGCCACTACCTCAGCCACACCTTCCACCACTACCACCACCATAGCTACCACACCACTTGCCACCACCTCTACCACCTCACACACCACTACCACACCCACTCCATCACGTACCCACATCCAATCCACCACCACTACAGCTCATCCGCCATCACCTACATCTACACCACCCCTAATCTTCACCACTGCTACCACCACCACCTCTACCCACCAAGCAGGACCGTCATCTTACCCCTCATTTCCATCTGGCTCATCTCTACCTCCCAGTGGGGTAGAGGACAGCTCTCAGCACTAAACCGTATGGTGCTGAAGCTATTAGCAGCCGATGACGAGAAGACAGCTCAGATTCGTCAGTTGGTAGATTTTACCGCTGCACAATCTCAGCAGATATCTCCGCAGGCGTAGCTGATTGAGCAACAGGCACAACAGATGGTTGCTCAGAGCCAAGAGATTGCCCAACTCCAAGAGCATAAAGTTCTATCAGCAAAGAAGATAGAAGAGTTGGAGGATGCCAAAAAGACCATCATGCTCAAGCCCAAAGGAAATAAGGATGAGCCTCTGAAGATAAAAGAAAGGGATGGTGATGACGATGGTGATGATGATGATGATGATGATGATGATGATGAAGATGATGATAGTGATGATGATGAGGCAAGTGATGATGAAGAGACAAGGGAAAGGTGGAATGATGATGATGATGAAGAAGGAGATGCAGCTGCATCTGCCTCTGCTCAAGGTCAAGAGAGACGTACAAAGAGAAATCAAGACCAACGAGCCTCGTCTTCTGCCTCACCTACTGATGAGCCTGTGATTCAGGACAAAAGTAATGATTAGACATTTATGTATTTGAAAGATTTTGTACTTGAATCATGTATTAAACTTCTGTAGTTAATGTTTATATATATTTATTGTGTTTCTGTTTTGATTATTAACTAATGATTGATGTGTTACATGTCTAAATCAAGAAGATCCAAATTTTCAGAGGGACGAATACGATGTTGCTCCCCTTCAGCAGGTCAAGACTCAACTAACCATGATTCTTGATCTGCAAGGGATTGTCAGGAGATCAGTGAGTTACACCCCTGAAGAGGGGGAAATAATTTATGATCTTACTAATGAGCAACTAACCGAAATGTTCAAACTCAATCCTGATGAGATTAGGACGCTCCAACCCTTGAAGCAACCAGTGACGACGAGCTGAACGACATTGATGAGATCGAGATCGAGGACGTCACTGCAGAGCACTATCCAGAGTATGCTGACAAAGAGGGAAATATGGTTGCCAACCTGGGTGATTCCCTGGTCAGTGATACGTTTGAGATAATGGATAAAATAGAGCAAGTGTCCGAAAAGATTGACGAACAAGCCCAAGCCTCAGACGCTGATGTCAACATCCGAAGGCTGAATGGCTTGCATGTTTTGAGGAGATCCGAGCCCAACGCGCTGCTCCTAAACCGAATGTCTACACCAAGCTCTACAAAGTGAAGAAACATCACAAGGTGTCAGGAAAGATTATCGCGTGGGCCTATTTTGATGATCTTAATGTATACGCGGTAAAGAGAGAGAAGGGTATTGAGTACTTTAGATTCCCACATGATCTAAAAACTCTACCTGGTTTTGAGCTCAACCAGCTGCCCAAACTGAAGCTGTTATATGCTGTCCCAAGAAAGATGTCAGGCTGGTTTGAGGCTGCATTGAAGAGAGAGTACCACACCAGGTGGGTCAAGTTCAAACCTCAACAACCTACGAGGTATATCAAACGGTCTGAAGTTGATGCCATAACTAGAAAGCCTAAGATAGTGCTGAAGTGGAGTCCTCCACGTACGATGTCAAGAATCTCTCTAAGGGAAATGCCACAGGACTTCACTCCACACTTTAAGTGGTGGTACTATGATTGGAGAACAAGGGAGGCGGTCATTGTTCTGAACAAAGAGGGCAGAATGGATACTATCAGGGTATTTGACCCAATGTGGCTTACCAACTTATCAGCTGATGATGTTTATAACTTATACAAGTGGTCACTGTTCTATGACTCGCAGGATATTGTACAAGCCCTCTAATTCCAAAACGTGATCAGACTCTGCTTTGCATTTGAAATACATGCAGGAGTTACAAGAGAGGAGAAGTACAAGAAATATGAGGAGCTTATGAAGAATGTAAGACAATAGATGAATCTAGGTCCAAAGGGGAGTTTGTAGATACATGTGTACCTGGTTTCTGAGCTTAATGTAATATGTCTTTATTGTCTTACACATATGTAATTAAATGGGTACTTAATGAAATACAATGTGTGGTTGTGCTTAAAATGTTTATTATTTCATTGTTTAGTAGTTTAACGCTTATTGAACTGACTATATAGGTTTGTGGTTGTTTGAATGAATCTTGATAATGTAATGATTAATAAATACATTCAAACTTAGTAATATGAAGTTCTCAAGCGAATGGCCCCTGCTAATGGACCATACGCATGAACAGCTTCATGCGAATGACTCAGTCGCACGACTGAACCAGGATACTGGATCAGTCGCACGAGTGTAACATGAGATTGACTCAGTCGCACGACTAAACACTCAGTCGTGCGAATGGATCAACCGCATGGCTCAATCGCACGACTGAACCATGCTAATGGTTCAGTCGCCCGAATGAGAAACTCTAACCTATAAATACCACTTAATTTGTGGGAAAACGGAAGAATTCAGAACACTTCTACTACAGACGTACCCTAGCCGTCCAGAGACCTCTAAGAACCTATTCCAAGTTCATAGATCGCACTAGATCGATTCCATATCGTTCTTAACGTTTAGATTCAATCCATAATTGATTCTACGTGCGTTCTCACTGATTGGATCGCCAATCAAATAGGATTTCGCACTATTTGATTCGGTATACAAGTTAACAAGTTAATCAGTTAGTATTTCGTTCAGTACACGATCTAACAACTAATAATCCAGAAAGATGGTATGTCAATAGAGATCAAGGTGGTCAAGATGTCTACATATTGGAGGACATGTTTAACCTACCTCTGCGTGATCTCTTTGAAATGAGAAGATACTTTGAAAGTCTGAGTGATCCTGACCATCTGATGAAAAAAGTTATGGTCCTCATCATGATGAGGACTGTTAATATCTAAAGTCTTCATTGTTTTGGTAGCATCAACCTAGGGGGAGTTTGTAAGGGTTAATGGAAGGCTGATGCACCTAAAACAACCCAAGTCTTTCCGGCATGAATGCACTTAATGCAAAGTAGAAGTTGCTTCAGAAGTTTCATACTCAATACTAGAAAATATTCTAAGTATGAAATCTTCTAAAGCCAGGACCAATATCTTCTGAAGCCAAAATTAAAGTCTTTCGAAGCTTCAAAGACAAAGTCTTCCAAAGCTAATGAAGTGAAGACATATTTCTTCCAAAGACTTTTAATACATGCTTTATCTGATGTACCTTTTCATAAAGCTGGACCACTTTCCGCTGCAACTCTGAAGATTCACCAACTTATACAAGTTGGTTAAAAGGTCCATGCTTTTGATAATTGTACATTGAGGTCATGTGTCTGTAACTTTCTACTTTATGTAGTTTTATCTTTTTTGTAATATATTAGGATGTGAGCTATGGCATGTCATAGTCACTTGTCAAAAGACAATCTGCCTTTTGACTCTACATTGATTTTGTTGTTTAGATTAATGTTTCCAGCTGGCCTTCAAGGTATGGCCGGCTGTAGGATATAGTATAAAGTATCTCAAGTCTTTGTAACTTATCTCTTATGCTTTGTAAACACTTGTAATAGAACTTGAGAAGCAATATACTGTAATCTTGAAAACCAAACTATCTTGTTATTCTTAAGTTTCTGTCTCTAGTTTACTTATGTGTTCATAGCATCACAAACAAAGTCCAGATTCCCTATTTGATCTATTAAGTGTTCTTAGTACTCTACTCATTGTGAGACTAAATATATTGACCATCCCTTCAACGGTCTTGCATTAATTATTACATTTCTCTCTCATCTAAAATTTTTAAATCTATATATCTTTTTAAAAAAATAAATTTATTAACAACATTAAAACTTAAAATTTTTATTAATATAAAAATAATAATATAACAAAATTTTTATATAAAATAAAATTTTTTAAAACACTAAACGGTTTTGAAACAAAATATTTTAAATTGATCCTTTTTAAAAAAATTATAAAAAGATAAATTTACAAAAGTACTTTTATTAAAACAATCAGAAAAATTATAAACAGAGATTTTAATAAATAAGATTTTTATAAAAAATAATTTTTTTATAAAAAATCTTAAAACAAATGTCAAAAAAATTAAACTATAGATAAGAGTATTAAAAATTGTATAATTGTTCTATTTTGTAAACTATTACTATAAATAATTTTAATCATATTGTATATTAAAATATCGTACTGTAACTATTCGTGTTTATTATTAACTATAATCCGTTTAATAAAGCTTTTTAGCATATCTATCTGTCTGTCTATTTATAATAAAGAAAACTTAGATGAGATATGATACAATTGTAAACATCTTCATACTAAATTTTTTATTTTTCTATTATTAATAATAATATTAAATCCTAATAAAATTACTTGTACCATTTTCAAATTAAAAAATATATAATTTAACAAATTAAAAACCTATTTTTTAAATTAAAACACACTTTTTAGAAATAAAAGTTTTATACAATATAGAATACAACAAACTTTTTGTTATAAAAAATCATTTTTCTAAAAACAAAATATATAATAAACCACAATTTTATTATAAAATAAAAGTTAAAAAAATACATTATTGTTTATTTACTTAATTAAAATAGTTATTTATACGTAATTATAATCACATTTTATTTTCAAGTATTGTTTTATAATTCATAAATTATAATTACTAATTATTTAATATTTATTTATTTAACTTGTATAGTACACGAGCCCTAACCAAGTACAATATAAAAAATACAATCAAATCAATATAAGGAATGAGATGTTGACGCTTTAATTAACGTTTCCTTCAAAAATAAAGTCAACTGACTTTGTGGTCTTTTTAAAAAAACAATTAACACAAAATTAATTCTTACTTTAATATACTTTCTATTTGACTTTCAAAAGTCAAAATAGCCAAATAAAACCTCCGGATCGTCTCTTTTCAACATAAACTTGGGTCTAACAAATCAAATGACTTGTATAAGGCTTTTCAAATTTAAATTTTCTAATAAAATCGTTGATGAGTCGTTTTGATAATATAAAAAGTTTGATTAAATCGAAACTTGATTTTGTTTTGAAACGCAAACGGTTCGGGATTCGGGAAAAACGTTGAACGATACGATCTTGATTTTGAGATGATTTATATATTCGATTTTTGAGAAGTTAGAAGGAATTTGATTTCGAACCGTTGACTCTTGATTCTGTTAATTATCTATTTTGGATTTTTTATTCGCGTGACTCTTATCAGAAACCGGGATTCTCTAGTTTTGTTAAAACGATTCTGGGTTAATTACTTAATTCAACTGATCTTCTCCTGATCGTTTGATGATGATGATCAAATCTAAATCAATAATTGGACTTGTTTTTCATGATTTTGGTTGCAATTTTGATTCGGATCTCGATTTTGCAAAGGATGGGATGAAAAATACTACTTGTGTTCTTTGTTTGATTCTTGTATTCCACAAAAATTTAATTGATTCTTCTTCTAACCTCCGCTCTAATACCAATTAAAGTGCCGAGGTTTGATTACAATTAAGATCAATATTATATTTTGATGAATTAAACAAGAAGTTTGCACATGGAACAACAAACGAGAGAAACACATAATTACACTTCTATATTAGACACTATACAAATGTTTATACCCTTACAATAGGAAGTTAACAACTATTTTAACTATCAAAATTAGCCTCTAACTTGTTGAATTTGAGTCTTGAACAAGAAATCAAGTATAAAAAAAATGAAAACGTACCGGATTAGATTCAATGTTCAAACATTCAAACAACTTGGATTATTCTCTAAATCATTATATTTTCTAGATCAAGAATTTAATCCAATACACTAAAATGTGCATTGATAACACTAAGATTACCACATAACTTTATGCTAATCGCAGATTTTGAGGTTTATATATGGCTTCCTATATTACCGTCTAATTGATGTTAAGACTAAGTCAAACAACCATGCATAACCACACATTCTCATTACAAAAGGCTAACTAAATACGAAAGCCATGCATACATTAACTAACAAACCACACGAAACCTAATTAAACATACATCTAACACAACCCACATGCAGCAGCCACCTTATTCTTGAAACATACAACATCTAACTTCAAGCTTCATCCAAGAAAGCTTGCAGGTTGAGGGTGGATGATCCACCATTCTTAACAGCTTCACTTGCCAACACCTTCCATTTTAATGCATTTCTACTTATCTCTTCACTCTCCATCACCATTTTCACACACCTCTCAATCTCCTTCCCATTCACCACTTCACCTCCAGCCCTCTTCACCCTAACTCCTGTTCTCCACACACATTCGATCATCTTAGCGTTCGTCGTCTGATCAGTCCATTGCGGATACGCCACAATCGGAACACCTGCAGCCAACGCCTCCACCGTCGAGTTCCACCCACAATGCATCACGAAACACCCAATTGCCTCATGCTTCAATACCTCCACCTGACAACACCAACTCATCACCAACCCTTGTTGCTTCAATTCATCTATCTTCTTCAGTTTCAACACCTGATCATCGTCCCTTATCACCCACAAAAACGGCAGACCGATTGCAAGCAACCCATCTGCTATCTCCTCAGCTTGATCATTTGATAAACGAGACACACTTCCGAATGACACATACACCACAGACCCTTTTGGCTTCGTGTTCAACCAGTTCACACAAATGTCATCTTGTTTCCCATACGAGTCCTTTTCGTTCAAGGGTCCAATCGGAACGTAATCAAAGTGTTTGATCGCTTTCATGGAGTCAAATTCAAGTTCATCAAACGTGTTCACAAGAATCTTTGAACCAGTTTTGATCACGTCGATATGATCTTTATACAATGGCAGAAGAAAATCATGTTCTTTAGGTGTTACCGACGAGAAAAACGAAGGTAGATCAGCGATGGTTAACGGTGGCAACCCACGTAAGTTGATCGGAAACTGAGGGTCGTTATAGTTATTAGCAGATATCAACTCTTGAAACCCATTGAAATAATAATAGTAAATCTCCAACACAGTAGCTGATTGGCACCAGAAGAGAGTTGATCTAACGTTATGGGCATCAGCCACTCGAGCCACCCACGGGACAATGGTGGTGTAAACCAAGTGGTCAAATGGCTCGCCTTTAGCCGCTGCTGTTCTAAGGATTTCCGCAACAGCACGAGCCCCATGTGCGGCGAAATCTGCGATGTGTTGTTGTAGGGTGGTTTGCCGATGGTGTAGCCATCGTGGGCATCGGAGAAGGGGGCGAAGGTTAGACCATTGGGTGCGGTTTGTTTGTCGATGGTTTGGATGACTCGGGTGCTGGTGCAGAAGGTGACTGAGGCACCTAGTTTGAGGAGTCGGGTGGCTAAGCGGAGGGATGGGTTAATGAGGCCTTGGCCTGCGTAGGTGACGATTAAGATTTTGCGGTGAGTGGTCATTGCTGGTGGTGAAGTTGATCAAACTTCAAAGATTGTTTGTGAGTTGGTTTAAATCTAATGCGAACATGCAATATTTATATGCAAAGGATGCTTATGTCCTGGTGTTTAAATGGCATCAAGTAAAACGTGCTCTATTCCGCCCATTTTCTCAAAAAAAATTATAAGTTCAATATTACATTTTTTCTATTTTATATTATATAATAATAATTTGCAACCATTCTATATGTGATGGTGATGGTTAGGTTTTTTTTTCCAAAACAAAAAAATTGGGTTTTCATTTTTTACTTAAAGTTTTTTTGATCTTTTGTAATGTATACTCACAAATTTTGATTTTTTTAACTCAAAACTTTTTATATTTTGAATTTAATCACATAAACTTTATCCTTTAAACATTTTTTCCTACTGTTTTTATTTTTCGTAAATTTTCGGTTTATATTTTGTTCTAATTGTTGCAAGTTAACATGACGCAACATGCATGTATAGTTTAATATTTTTACGTTTCGATTTACGTTTTGTTCTATATTTTGTGAGTTAACACGACACAACGTGTGTGTGGTTAAATATATTTACGTCTATTTTTCCCCTTTGGTAGGTTCGTCGCAACGCGCCGATCTTAGATGGACTTAGTTATACTTTTCTATATTTTACGTTTTGGTCTGATTTTTTCGTATTAACAAACCGCAACTTCAGTGTCGGTGGTCGTTGACGGTGGTGTGTCATTGGCGATGGTGCGTTTTTGGCGGTTCGGGGGGGGGGGGGGGGTGGTTAGTTTTAGTTAACTATTATGTTAAACTAATGTATTACATTAAGTTGTACAAGATAAAAAAGTAATTATAAAATTTTGATAACGTAATGAATAAAATAATATCTTACTTTAAACATGAACTAAATACTAATTACTTAGGTTAAGAAAAAATAATACTTAGGATTACGGAAATATAAAAGATGTAGTATTTAGTTTCCTATTAAATTCGTTTAGTCAATGATATAGT
The DNA here is from genome assembly GCA_025215565.1 of Flaveria ramosissima. Classification (NCBI taxonomy): domain Eukaryota; kingdom Viridiplantae; phylum Streptophyta; class Magnoliopsida; order Asterales; family Asteraceae; genus Flaveria; species Flaveria ramosissima. The sequence goes on along the minus strand of CM046040.1, from coordinate 29,619,712 downwards.
ACTATCAATAATTAAATTCAAAGCGATATTTATATTGATTTTATTTGTATTTAATATCATTATTTTATAACATTTTTTAATTAATAAAAGAGAGAAAAAATAGTATGAGAATGGTTAAAATTATTGATATTTAATACCTCTTATTTCTTTGTGTAACACTCTCTTATTACATGATTTTTTAAACAATTTACCTTTTTATGTGTGTACTTAGCAAAATGGACGAGTTGGGTCAAATAGGATCCTAGGTTAGAACAGTTTCAAGCCAAGATTGGTACGAGTCAGAACTGATCATTTTGAAAGAGGGTTGTTTTGGTCCTGCTTAGGATGGGTTTTAACATTAATAGGTACGTTTGAACATATTTAATTAAAAAACTAAAAAGAAAACTAAGAGGTCGTTTGGTACACAGTAAGTTTCTAAGGGATTTGAAATCTCTCAATAGACTTGCAATCAAGATAAATTAGAATGAATCCATGTCATGTGTTTAGTTGGAAAAATATGATGGAATCCATTGAGGTAAGAGCACTCACATTATGTTCTCTAAAAATCTGAGAGTGAAGTTCTTAAATTGATGTAAAGTTCTCACTTCGATCGATTCCAAATATTGTTGCACTTGATAATCAAATTAAGATGGATGTGTACGTGTGTAATATCAACAAACTTCAAACAAACTCAATCAAATATTATTAATCAAACGATTACAATACTAAAGGAGTTTACATCGTTATAGGTCGATCCACCCGAGGCAAGCTCCCCCCGTGTGGCCTATCACACAACCCTCTACTCTCTCACCCTCAGAGCACTTTTACAAAATGAAACACACATAATAAAATTCAAAGGGAAAAAATCTAAATATACTATGCAGATGTTCTCGTGCGACAACTTTAAGTTATCGCGTGATGAGATCTTTATTCATCATCTTGGAGTTCTCGCGTCCTTGTATTTCTCGTATGATTTTAGTTTTTGCTTTTAACGTGATCTATAAAGGCTAGGTCCTTATAATTTCCCCCTATGAGTTATGATATCAAGTTGTGTTTGACTTCAGTCACTCATCTTCACGAATTATCTGATCCTTGGGTATCTTTTACTTCAGTCTTCCCCCTCAGTTGTAACCTCCTCCTAGTGTATGGCTTCATAATCGATATCACGTCTAAATCAATAAAACCATTTTATTTTGATTACTTTCAAGTTAAGATGTATTAGGAATATGATAGAGTGATCCAACTTTCATTTTAGATTTTCAAAGAACCTGATACTTCAATCCAATGACAATGTTCTGTAATGACGAACTAGATTATCTAAAGTATTCTTCCCCTGTGTAAAAAGTAATAAGTTCATATTTTTAGAGCAACAATACCAAACAATCTTGATTCTTTATTTTATTAAACCATTAGATTATTGTCCCCATCTGTAAGATAAGATAAGCCCACATTGTCAAGTTTCAATTCACGAATGACCCGAATCACATGTTATATATATAGAATCTTAAACTTGATCAAACATAACAAAAACCATTGTTTAAGTACCAAAATTCAAATCATGCAGCATCTTCCAGATATAGGCAGAAACATTTGTTCCAAAACCTTCAAATAATAACAAGTTTTTGCATCTGGATCATGTTCTCGTATTTTGCGAAGTTTCTGCAAAAATTGAAGTCAGTCATAGTTTTTGAATGGATGATGATGTTTTTCACATTATGAAGTTTTTGCACGAGAAAATTTTCACAAATGATGGTTACTGCTGCGAATATTTTGCATGAAAGTTTTCTATGAAAAGTTTTCTCATAAAAAGTTTTTCTCATTAAAAGTTTTCCCATGGAAAGTTATCGTATGAAAGTTATCACATGAAAAAGTTTTCTCATGAAAAGTTCTCTCATGAAAAAGTTCTTGCAACAATACGATTACATTTGCAATGTTTTCACTTGATGGTTATTCTCCTGAAAACTCCAACCAAAATCGACTTTTATGTGTTTGAATCACTGCTACTATCTCAAATCTTCGTTTTCTACCATAAGTCGAAGGTACCGAGCGTAATGATGTAACAAAGCCGATTTAATGTGTGTTCAATCTTGGTGTCACCTTCTTCTCCTTCGAAACCGGTCCAAACTTGATTTAAACCATTAGATCTTCAACCTCCATGTTTAACGTCTTAAACGGATGATCATGGGATGAGAATCCGTACATCAAGAGCAACACCTTGCTGTGATACCAAATGTAAAGTCCTTACTTCAGTCGATTTTATATATTGTTGCACTTGATAATAAAATTAAGACGGATGTGTGTTTGTGTGATATCAAAGAACTTCAAACAAACTCAATAAAATGTTATTAATCAAACAGTTACAATACCAAAGGAGTTTACATCGTTGAAGCTTATCCACCCAAGGTCAAGTCCCCACAGGCGACCTATCACACAACCCTATACTCTCTCACCCTTAGAGCATTTTTACAAAATGTATCACACATAATGAAATACAAAAGAAAAACATCTATATATACTATCCAGATGTGCTCGCACGAAACCATCAAGTTCTCATACGGTAACTCCAAGTTTTCACAAGATTAGATCTTTATCCATCATTTTGGAGTTCTCGCATCCTTGTATTTCTCGTATGGTTTGAGTTTTTGCTTTTCACTTGATATTGTAATCCATAAAGGCTAGGTGCTTACAGTTTTCTAAAATTCTGAGAGTGAAGTTCTTAAATTGTATGAAATGGTTGTTAATGGTTGTTAGTGGAGAAGAGAGAAAACATTACTGTTTGTAAGTAAATTTAAGGAAACACCGTCCATCCCTAATAATTTTTTGATAATTTTTAAAGTGATTGTGAGTGTAAGATAAATAAAAAATAATAATAAAGATATAAAAAGTATAATTAATTAAATTGAGAGATAAAATATCTTGATTTTTAGTGTAATTAAATAAATATAAAAAAAAACCTTGTGAATGCTCTAATACTATCTGATTTAAATGAATTGATGTTAAATGATGGCAAGTGATAGAATTTCCTTTTGTCATATTTGAATAATTATATCATTACATATAATACTAATAACCTATAAATCTGTAAAATCTATTTTATATTTTTTATACAATGCTCAAAGTGATATATATATACACATACCATATACCAAAATAAGATGAGTAATATTACATTTAATGTCTTTTATCATATCATTAATATTGCAAACATTGTCTTATAAAAGACTAATAATATAACCTTATGCGAAAGGAAATTGTTCATGGTTAATAAAAGAGTATAATCACAACTACAAAAACTAACAAAAGGTAATTGTTTTTTTTGACAAAATTCTGTATTTGTATCTACCAAAAGGGTATAAACATAACTTATTTTTAATCAAAAGCCTTACAAAATTGTCCTTTTCTTTCTCCTTTAAATCCTAAAACTTTATCACACTCTATTAATCGTTTTTCAACTTTTTACTTGCTCTAAACCTTTCTACTTAAGTCATAGATGCCGTTTTGGATACCTAGTTAGTTATCATTGTTTTTTTATAAATCCGTTACAAACTTAATACTATCACTTGATTCTTTTGACAATTCTTTAAGACGAACAACAAATAAAGGAATAGCAACCAAGAGGCTTGGGAAATCAGAATTTACTTCATGCGATAATTTAAAGATATCGCGCGAGAACTTGTAGTTTTAGTGTGAAAACATTTTGTTGTCTTTGATAATTGTAACACTTGAATAAATTTCAGTGTTGTAAGCTTTATGCAACAATAGTTTCAAAGAGAGAACTTTATTTAGCTTCTTGTTCATTCGATTTTATCGTGTGTGAGATTGTTAACCAATCCAATCATTATTCATTCGGTGTTTAATGGATTGAGATTATTTTACTCATGAATTTCCTGAATCATACACTCAAATATAGAATTAGACTTGTTTATGTCTTTTATCTTCCTACTATGTCCACTTAAACTTCTTCAATTTGAACACTTTGAACAAAAATATATTCATGATGGTTATCTTCATCCTCTTCATCCAAATCATCGTCTCCTTTCTTGCTCTTGTTCTTTGTTCGCATCTTCTTCAATCTTGATATCACTTTAAGCTCTATTTTCTTCAACTCGGGCATTCTCGAAAGTAGCACGTAACTCTTCATAGTGAGAAAGCTTTGTATTTTTCCATTACGCTGCACATTTATGAACTTTTTTCATGTAACAATAGTTAAATACAAACATCAAGTCATTAGCTATAATTCTTATATAATATCAGATACAAAAATATTAATAACATAAATTTTACCTCAAGATAGGATTAGTCACACAATTATGTTCCTTATGGTGATATCCACTAGTAGCATTTAACATTTCCTAAACCTGTTGCCAATCCTTTTTCATTGTTTTGATTCATGACTCTATGTGGGTTTACCCAAAATAACCGACTCCGATAGCGATTCTTTCATTGCTTGTTTTGGATGTAGTAAATATCCAGATTTAAAGTTGTTATTAAATTTGAATCCACCTACATTATTTAATAAAGACTCCACAAGTTTTACATCTTCGATACTAGTCCGCTTATGTTCTCATATGATTTAGCAATTCTTTAAAACAATGAAGTAAGAACAAAAACAAATAGCAATCAAATAAAAAAGTGAACTATAATTCCTGAATGGACTGTTTGCAACTAAGAACAACATAATAACAACTGAATTTTATATTCTACCACACTAATCACATAGCAGTCATTTAGTAGCCATAGGAAACAACTAGAAAGATTTCAATAATATTTAAACAACTAATTCACATAGCAAGAAAAACAAGTCCACTCTCGGTCCATCATTTTTTTTGCAATTAAGAAACTTCAATATGCAAATGAAAGCAAGAATCTTTTTACCTTATTTCATTTTTTATCATTATCTTTCACTGTAATGAATCAGTGTCATATGCTAGCTCGTAACATTAGGCATAAAGCTAGAATCTATGCTGAGGCCTATAAATAAACACCCAACATAAGGTTGTTGGCGCGTAGCTGGTCATAGTCTCGAGGTCAAGCGGCAAAGATCCCCTTTCATTCATGGTTAATCACAAGGATTAGACCCTTGTAATTATCCTCATTGGATAGCCAAGCCACCCACAATTAAGCTAACAATAATATAGTTGTCACCTCCTTTCATTATGTTTGCAAGACTTTCATTCATTTATTACATTTCTCTTTTCATTTTTTATCTTTTACTTTTCTTAATTAATACTTTACTTATAATAGTAAACAATCATACCAAGTAAAGCACACTTAAGCATTAATCACCATATTTCAATACAAATCAATTAGGCCAACACATCACGTAAGAAACCTAATTGTCCGAAAACTAGGGTCATGCGAGAACTACAGCCATGTGAGAACTCCATTGAGCAAGAAAAAGATCCACACAATTACCCTATCATGCAAAAAAATCTAGCCTAGTAAAAACTGGTTAAAGGTGAGAACATATGGTGCGAAAACTTCCATCTAGAATGAAAATCTTGGCAAGATAGATCATATCTTACACAATTATAGCCTCTTACCGAGAACAACAAATCAGCTCCACAAATTGACTTTTACATAACTAATTTCATAACTTAAAAAGAAAACCATAGAAGTATGCATATCAGCCCCAAAACATATAAAACATGTAAAAGAAAAGGGCTAAAACTTACCTTTTGAAGATTACAAGAAAGCACCCTTCCTCAAGAGCTTCTCAATCCATAAACTACATAATAATGCATCATTATCAGTAACATTTATTCCTTAATGCATATACGAATCAAACAAAGTGAATTAAGTACCTTAATCATCAATTTTCTTTGCTTTCTCTCTCTAGATTTCACCTCTCTCCTTCCTGATCCCACTTATGGAAGTTTTTGCTTGAAGGATAAGGGCTAGGTGTGGCTCTTTCCGTTTATAACACGGTTCTAGGTTTTTAAACTTCTATTTTTAGAAACTTTTCTCCTTTGACTTTCATTCATGGAAAACTTCAATTCTTTATTGATTTTCTAGAAATTTTGGGGTGTTACAAACAAATAAAGGATGAGATGTAAGTTCAGTTAGGATCTTACTAGTTGAAAATGAATTGATGTCAACATGAACTGATGTCGTAGAACATGAATTATGAAATCTTAATTAGAGAGAACTATGCAAGCCTAACATATAGATGTAACAATGTTTACAGAGGTGAGAAATATGTTTATTTGCCAAAAAGGGTATTCTAATAATGTGCACTCTATTCCTTTGGAATTTTTTAAAATCCCTTTAAGTGGGCAATTAAACGTCGCTTTCCCATGAATGATGGAAAATTTTCCACTTCTTTTTCCACCATATGCTAACCAAACAAGTATTTAAAAAAAATTCTTCCCAGTTGTAAGTCCAATTCACATTAATTCTATGAACCAAACAACCCATATAGTTAACTTCTTAAAAGTTAAAATTTACAAAGATATATATAGCTAAACAACCCTAATGATTATTTATCTCTCTCCCTTTCTAATTTCACTCTACATCCATCTATCTCTTGAAACAATAATGACACGTCATCAAATTCCCACCTATGCACCCTAAACACATTAAATTAACTGCTGCAACACCTATTTTTATAATGCAGGTCATCTCTCTACAACACTGATAGGTAGACAATTTCAATATATTATTTGTATATGAACTTGTGTTTTTAATCATACTTATTATGTAAGAGAGTTATTTTTAGTGTATTCCACATTTAATGGTTGACAATGAAGACTACCTAAGAAACAAGTACATGCAAATAAGGAAAGATCAACAAAACTTCATAACCTACTCAAGCTTTGCCATTGCCTAGGCCGGGGGTGTACTCATCACCATTTTTTTCACATAGGGGTTTTTGGTATTTAATTCTATGGGGGTGTAGCCAACACCAATATTGGCGTATGGTACGTTGAGAACCATGTGAATAATTTTTTTGGTGGTTTTTAGTTGCCTTATAAAGCCTGAAACCCTAGTTTTGAAGGGAGATGAGATTATTAACTTCTGTTAACATACAAATTAACATATTGTTTTAGGGCAAAAAGAGGTGATTAGAACTGTACTTAATTATCTAGATTACATCCTCATTCTTGATATGAAGATCAAAATCAAACAAAGGCATAATCAAGATGCAGGACCGGTGAAGGGTATGCACTTACAACACAACAACACAATGAGGAGAGTTGCTTAGAACACTTAATAGATCAAATAGGGAACTAGTTAACTTGTTAATGAAAGATGCTAAGAACACAAGTAAATATGAGACAAAAGAAGATGACAAACAACACAAGTAATTGGTTTTCAAGAATGTTATATATTGCTTCTCAAGTTGTATTACAAGTGTTACAAAAGCATCGATAGAAAGTTACAAGTACTTGAGATACTTTATACTACATCCTACAGCCGGCCATACTTTGAAGGCCAGCTGGATACAATTGACCAAATACAAAATCAAATGTAGAGTCAAAAGGCAGATTTGCCTTTTGACTAGTGACTATGACATGCCATAGCTCACATCCTAATATATTACAAAAAGGATAAAAGTACATAAAGTAGAAAGCATGGACTCAAGACCTTAATATACAGTTACCAAAAGCATGGACCTTTTCACCAACTCATGTAAGTTGGTGACTTTACAGAGTTGCAGCGGAAAGGTGGTCCAGCTTTATGGTAAAGTACATCAGATAAAGACATATCTCTAAAAGTCTTCGGAAGAAATCTGTCTTCACTCTTCGGCTTCGAAAGACTTTGTCTTTGAAACTTCAGAAGACTTCACTTATGGCTTCGGAAGATGTTGGTCTTGGCTTCGGAAGATTTTACACTTAGAATATTTCTAGTGCATGATGTAAAACTTCCAAAGCATTTCTACTTTTGTTCTTTAGTGCATGCATGCAGAGAGACTTTGGATGTTTTGGCTGCATCAGACTTATAGGAATCCTTACATAAGATTATTCATGGCTAAATCACATGCGATCATTCCCGGGTGTAGGATTTATAATAGTTACTTGTTCAACATATGTTTACCTAACTTTGGATGTGTATTCAACTTAATGTTTTGTTACCTTGATTTATATTTTAGCTGTTTGATTAAACTGGTGATTTTCAACAGTAAATATATTTCCCTCATTTCTTGGTATCAGTCATTTTCAGGTTCTAGTTCTATCTTTTCTAAATCGGTAATCTTTAAGGCAAAAAACCTAGTTGTGATGTTTTTTGATTTATAATCATTAATCATCATAATCTTGTAATCCACTATTAGTTCTTCATCAAATCACATAATTCATGTCTATGTGCTTTCCAATTGGTAAACTTAGATCAAACAATCATGTTTGCAAACTTGAAACCCGATTCTATTGCTTTTTCTTGTTATTATAAATCACATTCAATATGCTTTTGGTTTTCATAATCATTAAACCAAACCAACACACAAGTTAAAATTTTCATGTCTAGTTTAGCTAGTTCTTTAGTTAACATCATTATCCTTTGATTCTCCATGGCACGACACTCTACTTACCCTTACTAGTCATAGGTGATTAGGACATTTAAATTTATGTTATATTTGATCGACCCTTCAACATTTTGGCATCGATTTTGGGGAATCGATACCTAAAGAAGTATTTTTGTCTTATGTTGCTTTAGGTGATATGTGGTTTGCAGGTTAATTTGGATTTGCATGCATCATACGAGACATTCTAGGAAGAGTTCACAATTAATCTTTGATCCATGAAATTAAGATGAACATATCATTAGCAAGAGTTAATTGTATCCTCTAGAGATTGTCTAAGAGACTAGAAAGCAATCCGGTAGAGCAATGAAAACCAAAATCTAGGAAAAAATCAAAGGGAACAACCTCCATAGCAAAGAGAACAACTGCAGTCTATACTTGATAGGCCTTCACCATTATTTCAACAACCACCTCAAAATTAACCACCACCACTATTTCTAAAATACCACTCTTTTAGTCCAAATCCAAATAAACTGCATAATATGGCCATCCTCAGCCACAACCCCATAACTCAACAAATCAAGATACATATTTTAATGATAATTAAGGATTATATTAGAAAGATTATCTAGTTGATAGAATAGATGATTGGGATAGGCAATGGAATGATGATGATGGATTGTACATAGAGAGGGGATTCCATGCTAATGGGAAATGGATATGAAAATATTTCCTGCCATATAGAAACTATTAGAATAAATTTAATTATGTAGGCTACAAAGTAGGTATAGGCTACTAGCGAGTAATTAATATTAACAAGGTGGTTTTTTCGTAATATATGATAGTGTTGCAAAAGTACATAATCGAGCCCAATACAATGAGTGGAAAGCTATTTTTTACCACAAATTGTGATGAAGTCAGCATGAAGTGTGGGCTTGATAATGCATGGTAGGTCCTTTGGGTTAAGACCATAATGTTTATGTGTGTAGCCATTTTTTTATGGGAAGTCTATTGAAGATTCTTACCTTCACATATCTCAGTTTGAAGATGCTTGTGGAACGATTGGAGGTCAATGTTTTTCACAAGAAGAAGTTAAACTTGTGCTTTTCTAGTTCACAATAAATGATCATGCCAAATAGTAGTTTTTACCATTGCCATCATCAAGTTTCTATACATAGGAAGATCTAAAAAAATAGTTCTTTGATGACTATTATACACCTTAATATACTGTGATTCTCGGCTTGCTATTTAGAATTTCCAACATTATCAATGGGAGTTGTTTTATAAGGCATTTAAGAGATTTAAACAGTTGTTGAGAGCATGCCCACCATGAGATTAATCAATGGGAACTGATAACTACATTCATTGATGGCCTATCACCTAAGGATATCTGGGATGTAAATTATAATACTAGTGGTACATTTATGTCAAATTCTTGGGGTTATAGTGGTGATGCAAGCGATTCTTGTTTGTATGATATTATAGAGTTTATGAAGGATAACGAAGTAAAAGATAAAACATCTCCTATAATGTGAAAAAACTCAATCAACTAGTAAAGGAAGTGGCTTTATTACCGAGGGAATCAGGTAAGCTACCTAGTAACACTACCAAGAATCCCAAACACCGAACATGGGGCTCATAGAATGTGAAGAGCGTGCACATCAGTGTTATAAGTATTCTTGCCACTTATAATTCTAGTAATACTAAATCACATCCACTACAATAATTCTTAGAGGTAGTAATGATATTAATAAAGAGTATGGTTGTTATCATGAGTAGAAACCAACTTTGATGGAAAATAATGGAAGTAAACTATTTGAAAACTCTAAATTTGACAAAATTTTTAATGGTGGGTTAAATAGATGCAAAGATAAGAGTATGGAAGCTAATACCATCTCGTGTCCATAGGCTATAGTGGAGCCGATCAAAGCATTTATATCGAGTAAAGGATACCTATATCAAATGCAAATATGGGAAAATTTAAACAAGTAAAAATAAATTTAATGTCACTTAATGCCACTAAAGAGGTTTCTTTTTCGCAACAAATGTATAAGGGAGTTGAGCACTTAGAAAATACACCACAACTTATGTTAATGCATATAGTGGACTTTAAATTCATTATGTACTCTAACTTAACAGTTTATGCATATGCCTTTGTGTCGAGTATGCCGCCCCCTAAAATCCAAGATTTGAGAGTACCCTTTATCTCAGAGATTTGCAGCGGAGTGTAAGAAGGGCCATACTTATATCCACTGGTTCATAGTAGTGTCTTTGGAAGGTTAATTGGCTTTGGAAGAACTTTTTCTTCCGAAGCCACTTATACTTCGGAAGAGGCTACTTCTTCCGATGCTTGAGGACTTCTTCGGATCTTCATACTTCGGAAGTTGTTGTCTTGATTTTTTCTAAGTCTTGAACTTCGGAAGAGATAAGACTTTGTCTTCGGAAGCTAGAGTTTTCATTCAGAAGATCCTTCGGACATGATCTTCGGAAGTTCTGTCTTTGCCTTCAGAAGAACTCCATTTGCATTCGGAAGTTCTGTACTTAGCTTCAAAAGACCTTTACAAGTTGTACCAAAATTGTCTAAGTGTTTTGGTTTTGGTTGCACCAGCCTTTCTAGAACCAACAAACTCCCCCTAGGTTGATGCTACCAAAACCTCACTTATTCCTACTTCTCAAAACCTTCAGCACCAGGGACAGAAGATGATTATCTGTTTATTTGTTCTTTTCTGAAGTGGTGCTGAGAAGTTTGTTCAAGTCATTCGAGGATAGGAGATCCAGTCTATCACTCTGAACGACATGCACCCTTTGTTGTGCCCCCTAAAGAGAGTTAGTTGACGGGAGTTGTAGTTATACTCCCATCTAACTATGGATTCAAGTTCAGGACCTTCAACCATTTGAAGAAAGGCTTTACCTTTGGTTGCTGATCCTTTCCTTTCCTCCTCCTCTCTCACTCTCAACTCTTCTTCAATCTGGTCCTAGCAGTTAGCTCGGCCAGATGAAGACTGCTCAGATGATTTCTGATGTGAGCAGCTATCTCAGAGCTGGAGGGGTTGGAGAATGGCTTCTCTGCTAACTCAGCAATATCGAATCTGCTTAAGTGTAGCAGAGATGAGGCATTGAGCCTATTTAGCTCTCCATTCTCTCTCTCAACAACAAAGTTATGAGAAGAGTCTTCAAACCTCCAATAGATGATCTTCTTTCTTGGCACAAGGGGATGGCTTGGCATTTTATCCTTTTTCTTTGTATCCCACAGAGTCACCAGCCTTCTTCTTAGCTTCTTCTCTTCTTCATTTAGTGAATCCGAGTTGAGGCCAAAGAGTTTAACGGCTTGGTCCAATGTTCCTCTAGGCAGATCAAGGAATTGATCTCTAGTGAGAAACATGAGGAGCCATCAAGGTAAGTTAGCTTGACTGACCCCTCCTCACAAGAGATATCGCTCAATGTTGTACAGTTGATGAGCTTCATCGTGATCTCCTTAAACTCCTCTAAGGAGAGATGTTTGGAAGGCTGAGCGGATGGTTTGGGTGGTTGTTGGGCAGGTAGTGGTGTTTGGGTTCTAGGAAGTGTTTTGGGTTTGAGGATGGGTAGTTAGGTGGTTGTGGTGAAGAGGCAGGTATGGATGATGGTGTAGGTTCAGGGGTGTAAGGCTCAAATGTTGGTTCAGTTTTAATGGGAAATGGGAAAGGGATTGGTTTAGCTTTAGGTTGAGGTTGAGGTTGGGGTTAAGGTGTTGGTTTGAAGGTCATCCCCTGTCCCTTTCTGTACATCTCTTTCCTAGCGAATGTCAGCCTTGATGTCACTGACATGTCCCTGCAGGGTCTTCTCAGACATTGGACCCACCTGCCTACCAGAGAAGCCATGAGCCCGAAGATAGTCCTTTATCCAGGCTTTATCACCTATCTTCCTGGCAGCAATGAGTCCTGCTTCTTCCTCCATCCTCTTCTTCTCCCTTAGTTTCTCTTTTGCAGCTTTCTTTCTCTCTTTCTCCATTTGATCTTGCTCTTTATTAAAAAGCCACAAGATCGTATCATTGTTGTGAAGAGTAAATTCCTTTAGAGATAAACCCCTAGAGTTTAGAAAAGTTATCCTTTCACTCCTTAGCTGCTGATCAACCTCTCTTTTCTTTCTCTCCCTCTCTTCCTCCAAGGCCAACCTTGCTGCTTCTTCTTTTTGCTGAATCTGCAGCAAAGTTGTCTTTTCTAACTCAATTAGCTCCTCTAATGGTAGCAGGAGCACATCTTAATTAACAGCTCCAAGCTTGACAAGCCTGTCAATGATCTCCACCCTCTTCTTGTTGTTGATAGCTTCCTGGTTGGCTGCAACTGCTTTGCTACTTGCAGCTAGCAACTTCCCAGTTGGGAGTCTACCATTCCTTCTAAGTTTTTCCAACCTTTCTTCCTCCATTAGTTCTTCCTCAGTCATCTTCCTCTTCCTTTTGGTGTCTTTTGGAAGTGCTAAACTTTGGAGGTTCTTGAGTAGAGGTTTTAGGTTAGTGGTGGTGATGGGAGCAAGTGATAGTGATGATGTTGAGCAAGGGGTTGGGTGAGAAAATCCTGCCTATTGACCTCAGATGCTAGTTCTAGAATTGCATTTGTGACAACTAGATCATGGGATAGGGAAAATAGTCCTTCCACAGCTTCAATCTCCAGCATTTCTAGCTGAATTTTAGTTTTCTTGGTTAAAGGTTCTTCTGAGATTCAATGCTTGGATTCAGTCTATGGGAATGCACTCTTTGTCCCAACTATTTCAGTTGTTGGGCCATCAGTCCTCATTTCCCCTTTGAAATCAATCTCAGGTTCAACTTGGACCTTAGGTTGACCAACTTCTTTGACAGTGGTGGAGGGTGTATTCAACCTATGAAGCTCTTGAGCTCCAAAGTATATCATTGACATATCATGGCTTGGCTGTTCAATGGAAGATCCCATCAGGAACTTGGAAAAGAACCTGTTAAGATCTTGGAGCATCCTTTGGTCCATTTGAATGATAATTGGAGGAGGCTCAGGAAAAACTGAAGCTTGTTGGGTAGGGTATCTTGAAGTTAAAGTAGAAAGAGCTTGACTCTATGGTTCCTCATGCATTTGTCCCTGAACACACTCCCCTTTTTTGGTAGCATCATCCTGAGAGCTTAATGAGCTTGTGGAAGAGGTTAATGAGACCTAAATAGGTACATGCCTAACAGACCTCTCAATCTGTTTCTCAGCTAGTTTGGCCTTGAGATTTTCAATCTCAAGTTGTTGAGTGGCAGACCTATCCTCTAAAGTCTTAACCTTAGATTCAAGGTTTGAGACTTTAGAAAGTAGGTCTTGAATGGTGAGTTGCAGACTTCCCTCACCTTCTTTTGAAGAATCATGGGGAGATGAGGTAACATACCTAGTATGTTCATCCTCACTACCAGATGTGGTTTCTTGGCACCCTGATTTCCCTTGCCTAATGATGTCTTTTATAGAGTCATCAAATAGCATGGCTTCCGTAGATTCAGTCTCACTGATGTTACCACTATCTTGAAGGTCCAATGAGGCTCCTTCAGTAGTGGTAGCTGAATCTACAAGAGTCCCCTCCACATCAGTGGGACTCACCTCAGTTAAGGCTTGCTGATGGGGGCTAGAGATAAGAGATCTCTCTAGGCTATGTTGATCCTTGAGAGGGTGTTGTGGATCAACTTCATTGCCCTAAAGAGATATAATCTCCTCATCAACTCCTATCAATAGGTCAGTGAATGATATAGAGGTTAAGCCTAATGACCCGGGACCTTGATCAATGTCTATTGGGTTTGAACCTTTGGTGGGGCAGTCCCTTTTTGGCTGCACAGGGGAGTATAGAGACTCACCCTGAGGGTTTACAACTTGGGTTTTGGGCTCATGGGATTGAGACTAAGGAGACTCAATACCCATATTAAGGTCAAAAGTGAAGGATGGTGAGACCTCAGACTGAGTGGGAGCCCATGTTTCCACTCTAGTCTTTTGGGTTAAACAAGAGGGTTCGTTTAGGATGTCTCTGGTAAGTAATTGTGATGGGATGAGAAGATAGATTTGGCAAAATGAGGGTAGTTGCTGGTGTGGGTTCATCACCTGTGGGGTTAGCAGGGATGTCACAAAGAGCCATTGGCTCAATCATACCTAGAAGAAGCTCAGTGTGTCTTCCAGTGTAGTTGGTGGACACTCTCTTCAAGACTTTGAAGATAGTCGGCCTCATTTGAGGAACTGTAGAGCAGCTGTACAGACAAACTGACTCTGGTCCAGCTCACAGTTGATAAGATGCTGAATGAACATGGGATACATATAAAATGTGTTCCTCTGGAGGTTCCTCATAAGGTTGATCAGCATAAATCTTGATTAATTGAAGCGGAGGCTTTTCACCAACCCATGAACTAGACATCCTAGTTCATATGGGATTTGATCCCATCCCCCAGACTTATTAGACAAGTAGTGGAGAACAACGTGAAGCAGGAACTTCCATTTATATGAGAAGTTAAACTTGTAAATGGTAGACCTGCTCACATCTCCATCATATCCCATTTGAGTATATGTGTCATCTAGGTCCGACTTGGAGAATTCTGTAGGAGCACCTTCATCATGAAGCTCTAGATGCTCCCTGATGAGTTGTTTAGAAATGATCAACTCCTGGCCACAGATGCTCGACCTTATAACCCTAACTCCATTTAGGGTTTCAATCTGATCGTTGCCCAAGAATTCGGCCATATGGTTTGAATAGACAGTGGGGTTAACAGTCAGAGCGGTGCAATAGGTAGATTGGGTAAGAAAGGATATGATATCTGAGAAGTCAGCATCCTTGGATGAATCAAGGAGTGCGACCTGGTTGTGCTGAGGGTTAAGCATCATTGTGGGAAAAGTTACAGAGAAATGAGTTTGAACTTGGGTAAATTGGAGACGAAGGAAGCTTTGGGAAATAAATTTGGTAAAAAGATTAAAGTGATAAGTCGGGGTTATTTATATGGGTTAAATGGCGGTTTTGGGACTGGATAAGGTGAAAAGATGGTTTGGTGTATAATGTGACAAGGTTGGTAAGGTTAAATCCATTTACATAATCCGACATCATTAACAAAATCTTTGCTTTTTACAGAGTGGGGCCCAAAAGATTTCCGTTACACAGTAAAATCTCTCTTCCGAGTATAGAAAATTTCCGAAGGTAATCTTCTTCCGAAGGCAATTTTACTTACGAAGGTAAATTTCTTACTTCCGATAGTAAAAAGTGCTTTCCGAATGGAGAAGTTTATAAGCTTCGGAAGTAGATCTGATATGTCTTGCTTCTTCCGAGACTAAAAACTCTTCCGAGAAGAAGACTTTCCTTGGAGGAATTTTGCTTTGGAAGATATATAAAACATCTTCCGAGGGTTAATTCCTCTTCGGAAGAATCTGATGGGTTTGTTTGAACACAAGACATATTTTAACCACTTAAACTTTGTAAAACGCAGCGGATGTTTAACATTATTTCATTGTTTGTAAGCTGAAAATATCATGTTCTATTTGATGTTTTAAAGTGTAAACAAACCCAAGAACAAAGGGGATCTTTTATGTGAATAAACAAGCTATGAACATAATGAAAGTGTACATAAAATCACAGCTACATAAAGCTGTGATTAACTACCTTTCTCCAGCTGAAATTTCGACCAAAGTAGGGTGATTAGATGCTAGAAATTCGGGCAAGGCTCCAAGGAAGGACCCCTCAAGCTAGTATACCCCAAGCACTATCACAAAACACCTTAGATGCTAGGATTGAACACCAAAATGAAGGGTAACTCTCCTGAAAATCCTTTCAGCCGAGTTCTCTTCAACAAGAACAAGAAAACCCTTTTTCTTGTGTTGTTCTATTGCATGTGTGAGAGAGAAATGAGATGGAGTGAATGTGTATCTAAAGTGTGTATGTTTTCAAGAAGTAGCAACAAAAACCAAGAGGAGGCCATACATAAGGGCGGCCGAAACCTCTTGGTTTCTTTTGATTTCCCCCCAAAAGTTAAAATGAAATATAACACATTAATCAAGTCATTTTTAAAAGTTGTTCATTCAATAAACCTTTTATTAGAATAACACATACACATTCACTAATTATTTGATGTTATTTAAATAAATTAAATAACATTACAAACAATATCTATAACAAAATATCCATATAAATTGTTCAATCTCATATGCAACTTATTTAGAAAACCCATTTTCTAAATTTGGTGTTATTATTTAATTGCATGATCATATCATCAATTGAATAATTGTCGGTGATTGCAAAGCTTGTTATTGGGTATAACCCGACTTGGATCATAACGTACTAACCACATCAATATTCTAAGTGTCTTGGGCACATAGAATCCTACAATTTCCCACTTGCCCAAGATTCATAGAAGATTGATGCAAGCAGTAAATACCACCTAACAACGGTTTACTACCCTTAATACGCATGACTTATAGCCATTCAATAACATCATCCCATTCAAGTATCCTACTTGAAATGATTTAGGTGAATTAATCATCTATCCTTTTGTTACAGATGTCATGTTAAATCCAAGGACACAGAATGATCATTCCTTGTTGATTTAACTTAATCAGGCCTTAGACATCTTGCTCTCAACGAATAAGAGGAACAAATTCCATCTTGACTACATACGTTTCTCACAAACACCTTGTGTCATACCTGAATATACCCTTATGTACTGTCCACTATTTCAGGACAGTGAAGAATAAGCTCAAGGTATAATACTTGGTGAATATCAAAACCCAATATGTATCTCAGGTCGGAGGATACCAAATGATATTCGCCTTTACTCAAATTTACTTATGATCAATCAATAAGATTCCATGTAGTAAAAATTTGAGATGCGGGTTAGTCCAATATTTGTATCCCACAAATATCTATGAACCTTGGTAGCAACCCATTGCTTTATACTCATCCTTATGAATATCAACCAATCCAAGTTCATAATAATCTTACCCTCACACTTGTTCCCACAAGTATGAACGACTACGGACATTTAGAGTAAACAATTTCCTCATGGATTAAACATGCTAAATTAGAATATTAATTGAAAAATTATAACCAAATAACTTTATTCAAATAATAAAGAGTTCCACATATCCAAATACAAAATTTACAGATCAAATCCAATCACTAGAATATCGAAGTCCCATGGCACAAGTATGAGCTTCATGCTTTGCCTTTTCAAGGAGCTTCGTGAGAGGATCCCCAAAGTTTTGATCTGTGTGAACTTTGCGAATACATATCTTTCCCTTTTCAACTTCATCTCGTATGTAGTTGAATCTTCGCTCAATGTGCCTAGTCTTTTGATGAGCACGAGGTTCCTTGATTTGAGCAATCGCATCCTCGTTATCACAAAAGATCTCTAGGGGTTCCTAAATGGAAGGGACAACACCTAGATCGGCAATGAATTTCTTCAACCATGCAGCTTCTTGAGCTGCCAATGAGGCGGCGACATATTCTGATTCTGTAGTTGATAGAGCCACAACATCCTGTTTGGAGCTCTTCCATGAGACCGCTCCTCCATTCAGAATGAAAATATATCCCGATTGTGACCGAGAATCATCACGATCGGTTTGGAAACTCGCATCCGTGTAACCTTTTACAACGAGTTCCTCATCACCAGATCCATAGATTAGGAACATATCTCTTGTCCTCCTTAGGTACTTAAGTATGTTCTTAACAGCCATCCAATGACTGTTTCCAGGATTTTGCTGGTAACGACTTGTCATGCTTAAGGCGCATGACACGTCCGGTCGAGTGCATATCATTGCATACATGATGGATCCAATAGCAGATGCGTATGGGATTGCCTTCATTTTATCTTGCTCATCCTTTGAGCTTGGACATTGAGTTGTGCTCAATATTGTTCCTCTTTGAATAGGTATCGTACCTTTCTTAGAGTTCTCCATCTTGAACCTTTTCAAGATCTTATCAATGTATGCACTTTGATTTAAACCAATCAACCGCCTTGATCTATCCCTATAGATTTTTATTCCCAGAATATAGGCGGCTTCACCAAGATCCTTGATGGAAAAACAACTTCCAAGCCAGGTTTTTACACCTTCCAAGGTTGGAATGTCATTTCCAAATAGTAGTATATCATCAACATATAATACTAGGAAAGTGATGATGCTCCCACTAGCTTTCTTATATACACAAGCTTCATCAGCGTTCTTGATGAATCCAAATTTGATTACTTCTTCATCAAAACGGTGATTCCAACTTCTCGATGCTTGTTTCAATCCATAGATTGATTTCTTTAACTTGCATACTTTATTAGGATGTTTTGGATCAACAAAACCTTCAGGCTGAACCATATAGACATCTTCCTCTAGATATCCATTTAGGAAAGCAGTCTTGACATCCATTTGCCAAATCTCATAATCATAATGAGCAGCTATGGCAAACAATATCCTTATATACTTTAGCATCGCAACAGGTGAGAAGGTTTCATCATAATCAACCCCTTGAGTTTGAGTGAAACCCTTTGCTACAAGTCTAGCTTTATAAGTATCCAAGTTTCCATGCATATCGGTTTTCTTCTTGAAAACCCACTTACTTCCAACTATTTTGGAGTTAAGAGGTGGTACAACCAAGTCCCATACTTGATTGTCATGCATGGACTGCATCTCAACGCTCATGGCCTCGAGCCATTTGTCACAATCCGAATTGGACACTGCATCATGGTATGTGGTTGGTTCATCTGAATCTACCACATAGCATCCATCCATGAAAAATCCGTATCTTTCAGGTGGATTACTAGTTCTACCACTTCTGTGAACGTTTTGTGTGTATTGATCAACCATTTGATCATCTTCAACATCCTCATGTTGAGTGCTAGTTTCAACCAAACGTGCATCGGGTCGTGGTTCTTGATCCTCCTCAAGATCCACTGTTCTACTGCTAGTTCCTTCCATAAGGAACTTTGCTTCTAAGAACTCACCCTTTCTGGCAACAAACACCTTTTGTTCCAGTGGATCATAGAAATAATATCCCATAGAATCTCTAGGGTATCCAACAAAGATACACTTGGTGGATCGGACTTCCAATTTGTTTGGGGTGGGAGTCTTAACATAAGCCTCACAACCCCAGACCCTTAAGTATGATAAGGATGGAACTCTTCCATGCCATATCTCAAAAGGTGTCCTTTCCACCTTTTTGGTTGGGGCCATATTTAAATACGGGCCGCGGAGAGCAAAGCGAAACCCCAAAATGATAGAGGTAATGTGCTTCTAGCCATCATAGATCGGACCATATTCAATAAGGTTCGATTCCTCCTCTCAGACACACCATTATGTTGTGGTGTTCCAGGTGGAGTGAGTTGTGAGACAATCCCACAACTCCTAAGATGATCTTGAAAAGCATCATTTAGGTATTCACCTCCTCTATCGGTGCGGAGAACTTTAATCGACTTGTTGAGTTGATTTTGTACTTCATTTTGAAAGATCTTGAACATTTCAAAAGCTTCATCTTTGTGCCTTAATAAGTACACATACCCATAGCGACTATAATCGTCGGTAAAGGTAATGAAGTATCTTTCACCATTCCTAGTCATTGGCTTAAAAGGACCACATACATCCGAATGTATGATTCCCAATAAATCTTTTGCCCTTTCGTTAGTTCCACTAAAGGGTGCCTTAGTCATTTTACCTTGTAAACAAGATTCACACACATTAAATGAATCACATTCACTTGTTTTTAAAAGACCATTCTTTTGTAGTGTTTGAATTCTTTTCTTGTTTATATGACCAAGACGACAATGCCAAAGATAGGTATCACTCAAATCCAACTTGAGTTTCTTGGTGCTAGTTTGGTACAATGAACTATTTAAAGTATTTTCATGAACCAATTCATAAATACCATTAATGGGAATAGCTTTAAAATAGAACATATCATTTAAAGAAACATGAATATCATTTTCAACAAAAGATAATACATAATCATAAAGTCTTAATTGGGATACAGAAATAATGTTCCTAGTCAGACTAGGAGCATACAAAACATTCTTCAAAATAACATCCAAGCCACTTGGAAGTTTTAGGATGTAGTCCCCACGAGCTTCAACTTGGACTTTGGTTCCATTGCCCATGAAGAGACTAACATCCCCTTGATTGAAGTCCCTACTTCTTTTGAACCCATGCAACAAATTGCAAATATGAGTTCCACATCCGGTATCTAATACCCATGTGTTAGAAGATGTAACATTAAGATAAATATGAATCATGTATATTGTACCTGAGGTCTGCCCGGCATCCCTCTTTGCTTTCAACTCTTGGAGATGGACAGGACAATTTCTTGCCCAATGTCCAATCTCCCCACACTTGAGCATGGGTCATTGGTAGCAACCTTTTGCTTCTTCTCTTGTGGTTTGGGTGGCACCCTTGCCACTCCTTTTCCTTTTCCTCATACGAGTCCTTTACCCTTGGCAACCTTTGCCTTGGGTGCGGGATGAGGCCTTTTCTTGTTCCTACCTTCATTGATGGTGAGAACGGGTAAAACCCTTTTACCCGTGGCCGCCTCGGCAGTTTTAAGCATTGAGTGAAGCTCACCAATGCTCTTGTCCCATGCATTCATGATGTAATTCAACACAAATGTCTCGAACTTCTTGGTAAGGCCATTAAGGATCAAATCCGTGGCCAATTCCTTCGAGACGGGACAATTAAGCCTCTCAAGGCGGTCAATATGACTTTTCATCTTAAGTACATAAGATGAAACAGATTGGTTGTCGTCCATACGACATGCATGGAGTGCTCGAACCGTTTCGAAGCGCTCAACCCTTGCTTGCTGTTGGAACGTTTCCTTCAGCTGGGTTATCATGTCATAAGCTCCGTGATGTTCATACTCCTTTTGGAGATCCGGAGTCATGCTCGCTAGCATGAGACAAGACACTTGGACGGAGTCCTCAGTGTACTTCAGCCAATCGTTGAAGGCCTCCTTATCATCCTCTGTAGGTTGATCGGGGATAGGGTCGTCTAAAACATATGATCGTTTCTCTTACTTGAGAACGATTCTCAAGTTTCGATACCAATCAATGAAATTATTATGATTTAGACGTTCCTTTTGGAGGATCGCTTGTAATGATTGGTTGGACGCGGATGAGTTATCATGATTGTCATTATTGGTGGCCATCTACAAAATTTAACAAAGATCTATTTAGTATTTTCGATATTGCTATTTCAATAATTAATGCCTTTTAAGGTCATTTTTATATTAAAATCTAGAAACCAACATTACATTTAAATTGTGGTTAGGTGACCTTTATCCCACGATTTAAATTAATAAGGTGGTCAACGATTGACGGTTGCAACCATTTGCAACTTCTAGAGGTATGGGATCGACTTTAAACATCATATGTAAAGTCAGCATGTTAATCCCATCAACACCATTTGGAAACCATATTTAGGTGATCCATTTAACATGGTTTGCAAATCAATTTATCCTACTTGCACACACGTGTGAGTTTACCCACATAAGTGGTTAGGTGACCTTTGTCCCACCAATGTGGTATCCCCACCTTAAATCACAAGTTCCCTCTAAATGGTTAGGTGACCTTTATCCCATTAAGAGTTTCCAAATGACTCAAGTGTTGTGCAAAAGGACGGTGTTAAACTTGTTTGTCAAAAGTTTAGAGATTTCATAATTCTAGTTTAGAAAACTCTATGTACTTGTATTTGCATGCTTTCAAATACAAGATACCCTATGGTCCTTTTAATAAAACCCATTTTATTACGAAATCATTAATCCTTTTAATAATTATTTATTAACACTTAGTGATTAAGAACCATTTTGTATTAGCTTGTTAAGATCATTTATATTAAGATTGTCCATCATATCCAAATATCATACAATCATTCATAAAATCACAATCAAACAAGCATAATATAAACAACCACAATGTGCATAACCATAGCTACTATTTTGACCACACTTGTTTGCCATCACAAGTGTGGTCATTTGGTCTTTCTTAAGGGTTGAATACAACACATAAATGAGATCAACATAGACTCCCACTTGAACTTGCATCCATATGCTTCAAGTCCTTCTTTTGTGTCTTCTTCTTGTGCTTCCTTCCCGAGCATCTTCTTTTACAAAATATATATCCTAATACATATTTTCTAGTAAAAGGAAATTACTCCTAATCTATTATTACATCCCAATGAATAAATAGACAAAATACATTTTAAACAAAGCACAAATTGATATATAACCCCATTGAATGAATATAATCAAATAAATACATACAATCCAAACCAAACAACACGAGGTCTAAGCTAGGTTATGCACCAATATGAACATACATCATATCAACCAAAAACATAACTATGAATCCCCTCAAAACCCACGAATTTTCAGCCAACATAAACTGAAAATTTTGGGTTTAGATATTGTCCAAACAACACAACATATCAACATACATATCTTTCAAGGTTTAATCACAAGCATGTGTAATATAACCTTGAAAGTTGGGGATTCAACAAAACAGAATATAGCAGCCCTTAAAAGGGTTATAATGTCCCATAAAGCAATTATAAAGGACAAAGAACAAGCAAGCTATCCACATAACCGGCTCTTGATGCCATTTGATGGGTTTGTTTGAACACAAGACATAGTTTAACCACTTAAACTTTGTAAAACGCAGCGGAAGTTTAACATTATTTCATTGTTTGTAAGCTGAAAATATCATGTTCTATTTGATGTTTTAAAGTGTAAACAAACCCAAGAACAAAGGGGATCTTTTATGTGAATAAACAAGCTATGAACATAATGAAAGTGTACATAAAATCACAGCTACATAAAGCTGTGATTAACTACCTTTCTCCAGCTGAAATGTCGACCAAAGTAGGGTGATTAGATGCTAGAAATTCGGCCAAGGCTCCAAGGAAGGACCCCTCAAGCTAGTATACCCCAAGCACTATCACAAAACACCTTAGATGCTAGGATTGAACACCAAAATGAAGGGTAACTCTCCTGAAAATCCTTTCAGCCGAGTTCTCTTCAACAAGAACAAGAAAACCCTTTTTCTTGTGTTGTTCTATTGCATGTGTGAGAGAGAAATGAGATGGAGTGAATGTGTATCTAAAGTGTGTATGTTTTCAAGAAGTAGCAACAAAAACCAAGAGGAGGCCATACATAAGGGCGGCCGAAACCTCTTGGTTTCTTTTGATTTCCCCCCAAAAGTTAAAATGAAATATAACACATTAATCAAGTCATTTTTAAAAGTTGTTCATTCAATAAACCTTTTATTAGAATAACACATACACATTCACTAATTATTTGATGTTATTTAAATAACTTAAATAACATTACAAACAATATCTATAAACAAAATATCCATATAAATTGTTCAATCTCATATGCAACTTATTTAGAAAACCCATTTTCTAAATTTGGTGTTATTATTTAATTGCATGATCATATCATCAATTGAATAATTGTCGGTGATTGCAAAGCTTGTTATTGGGTATAACCCGACTTGGATCATAACGTACTAACCACATCAATATTCTAAGTGTCTTGGGCAAATAGAATCCTACAGTGTAGGCGCATTAACACTGTGTGGACGTTTTCTAGTTCAGACGTTTGACTACTGTTGAAGAGAAAAATTCCAGACGTATCATCTTTGTTGAGAAAGATTACAAGTGTTTAGGCGTTTTACAACTGTTTAGGCGCTTGACAACTGTTTAGGCGCTTGACAACTATTTAGGCGTTTAACAACTGTTCAGAGGTTTTATAACTATTTAACGCATCAACCTTGGGCGTTTTGGAAAATTTTCTAAGGCATTCCCTTAGACGTTTCTCAACTCAGGCGCATCAACTGTTTGGGAGTATAACCACTATTCAGGCGTATCACCTTTGACACTTAGAATTTTTTTAAAGAATATTTTTCAAAAAAAAACTTTTGCATTTATTTTCTTAATTCAAAATCTAAAACAACAAAAATATAAGAATGGTGAAATCAGAAGATTCTGAAAATAGAGTTCCAAAACTTAAAAATAGAGCTGATTTCAAAAATTGGTCTCTTAGGCTAAAACAACATTTTAATTCCATTGACACTGATCTTTGGAAATCTATAGAAAAAGGACCATACATTCTTATAATCACTGATGGGCCTGACAGAGGGTTTGTGTATACTAAAGATTCTCAAGAACCCTATCCTGAAGATGGCTTCAAGGAGATGATTTGAAAAGAGTAAAGAATGATATTAAAGCATATTCCTTGATGTGTAAAGGACTACCTTTGGAAGTTCTTGCAAGGCTTGATGCATATCAAACTGGATACACTCTATATAAATCCTTAAAGATTATTTGTGAAGGAGGAAAGGAGATTCAAAATCCCAAGAAACAAAAGTTGGAAAGACAAATAGAATTGTTTCAACATTTGTTGGGTGAAACCATAAATCAGATGATGAACAGATTTGTTCAACTTACAACTAAGATGTCAACAGCTGGTATTAAGCCTGATCTTGAAGATCTAAATCTCAGACTACTCAATGCTTTACCATCATCATGGAAACAAACTGTAACCCTACTAAAGCATACTGAGAAGTTCCCTATGGATCTAGATCTACTCATTACAAAGATAGAGTCAGTAGAGATTGATGAAAGCTCAAGGAACAATGATAGAGCAGCATCAATGTCTCAGTATCAGTTTGTTGCTTCTCCTGCAACCACTATAGAGAATGCATTCATGGCAAAGAGTGAGAAAAGTACAGAAGAAAAGGGAGATCTGTTTGTTGGAGCAGGATTTTTCACTGACTCATCATTTACCAGTGCACCTGCTTATACAACTCAGTCTCATTCTCAATCTCCTCCTAAATCTCAGTCCCAAACATCAAATGTTCAAACAGGGACTTCTTCATCTAACTCTATTAAATCTAGCAAAGTTAAAGATGTGATTAACATCTATTAGAGGATGAAGAGTCTAAAACTGCATTCACTGCATTTATGGCTAGTTTCCAAGCATATCAAGGTAGCCATTTAACTCAATTAGATTTTGTTTTGCAGGATTTGTTTGAGATGGATCCTGAAGATGTTGAAGAGATGGACTTAAACTGGCAGATGGTGATGATTGCCTACAGGACTCAAAAACATTCATATGTCAACAAGAAATACAAGCCAAGTGCAAACAAGACTTTTGGATTTGACAAGTCAAAATCTAGATGTTTTAACTGTAACAGTTATGGACACTTCTCTAGAGAATGCAAAGCTCCAAGTAATAATGGAGGAAATGCTCAATCAAGTTCAAGCAATCAAAGGTTTCAACCAGCTCAGAAGACTTTTCAAAAGTCTTATCAAAGTCTTCCTATGCCTGAGCTTAAAGATGAAACAAAATCATCTGATGAAACCAAGAAAGCTCTAGTAGTCAGCATAAAAGATGGTTATGATTGGAGTGCATATGCAGATCAGTTTACAAATGATTTAACATCAAGTTTATCTCTTATTGCAGAAATTCAAGGAGAAGATTGGTCAGAATATAATGATCCAAAGGTGGAAAGTGATGAAGAAGAAGATGACTATGATTGGAGTGACAAGTCTGATCCTAAGGAGGATACAGATGAAGTAGCTCTAATGGCACAGTCTGATCAACCAAAGGTTGACACTTCATCTTCAAAATCTGAAACCATAGCTCCAAAATTCCCTGAAATCCCATCTAAAGTGAGAGAAAAACTCTGCACTAAATCATGCTATGAACATGTTGTATACAATAGAAACTACTCATTCAAAATCTGTGAGAAGCTAAAACAAGAAGAATCTATGCATAGCAAACTAAAATCAGATCATAAAATAGCAGATCAAAAGATTATCTCTCTTCAAACTTCATGGAACAAAACTATAAAAGATTTAGAAATTGTTTCTAAACAATTGGAAGAGATGACCAAGAATCTTGAACAGGAGAATATAGCACATGCTGCTACTCAAATGGATCTGGCAAAAGTAAAAAGTTCAAAAATGATAGTAGAAAAACTGGTAAGTGAAAGAAAAGATAAACAAAAAGCAGGGTTAGGTTTCACTCATGAACCTATGCCTGAATCTATTACAAACACACTACCAGAGAACTTCAATACTCATGATCATTCTCCTGAGAATAACGCTAAACTTAAAGCTTTCCAGATCAAAAACAAGAATTCAGAAGAAGAAAAGGAAAATGTTCAAGTGTTTGTTGAAAAAGATCAAGAAAAGATTAAAAATGGTCATCCAATCAAGATAAAATCTTATGAACCAAAACAAACAAAACAAACTACTTCTAATCAAATTCATGTTGTATTAGAAGAAGTGAAAGTTCAAAGTAAAGATAAACAACAGGTAGGAACATCAGAAGATTTAAACACCATTAATCTGAAACAAGTTCAATCAGAAAAAGAATCTTCTTGTGACGATGTTCAATCTGAAAGTAAAGCAAGTTCTTCTAAATCAAAGAATCAAAGAAGAAGAAAGAAATCATCAAAAGCAACATCTGAACAAAACAAAAGTTCAGAAAATTTGATTAAAGCAACAAATCAAACAACAAAACTTAAACCAATAAAATTTGTGTCAGCTGGTTTGTTAAATATGAATTCTCTTCAAAACAACAAAGCAAATATTATGAAAAAATCTCACTCTGACCTGAAATCAAGTTCAGATTCCCAGACTTCCGCTGTAGCAAAAAGATTTGTTCCTAATGCATTCAAGAAGGAAGTTCATGTTAAACAAATGCAAAATAATTTGACACAAAATCAAACTGTGAAAAATGAAAGACAAAAGATTAACTATTTGACACCAAAATTAAACATTGCGTCGATGTCAAAAGTGAATAAAAAGCTGTTTTTAACTCCACAAAAGTACTATGAAATTTGTGATATGAAAAATCACAATACTGCTGAGTGCTACTTCAACAAGTACTGTCACATATGTGACATGAGAAATCATTCACTAGCAGATTGTTATTTTAACAAATATTGTACTTATTGTGATGAAAAGACTCACAATACTGCAAATTGTTATTTTAGAAATAGATCTCTTACTAGAAACTTTGCAAAATCAAACATGAGCAAAGGCTTTGTTAATCCACAATATCTGAGAAATCAAACTAATGGATTTCAAAACGTCACTAATCAACCTTCTTTAGGTTTGAGATCTTTTCCAAAGAACAATTATGTGAGATCTAAACAAAATATGCACGAACAGTTCATACCAAGATCTGTAAGGATGACTAATAAAAATGTTAGTCATCGATACATTTCAAAAGTTGATCAATCAAATGATATGAATGTTCTCAAAAATAAATCAAACAATTTTCAAAACAATTTCCAAAATAAAATTGGTAAATTCATCAAGAATAAACCTGATTTGAATAATCTTCATTACAAACAATTTACAATTGTTGATAAATTTGGAAAACCCAAGACCATCTCGGCTTGGGTAGATTTCTCAACTTAATTTTCTTGTTGTGCAGGTACGCCCAAAAAGACCACTCAATACATGGTATGTGGATAGTGGGTGTAGCCGGCATATGATAGGCAATCCTGCCTTGTTACAAGATTTTAAATTAAAAGATGGAACTCACGTCGCCTTTGGTGGTGATGCTGGAGGAAAAATAACCGGAGAAGGAACAGTATCAAATGGGATAATAAGCTTTGATAAAGTCAACTTTTGTTCACAGTTGAACTTTAATCTTTTAAGCGTATCTCAAATATGTGATAAATCATATTCTGTTCTATTTGATGATTCATTCTGTTATGTTTTGAAGCCACGTTTCAAGATAAGCAAAGATTAGGTGATTGTTACAGCTGAAAGAGATAGAGATGTATACAAGCTGGATATGTCTCAATTCGATCCTTCAACTGAAACAACATGCCTAATTGCTAAGGCATCAAATGATGAAAGCCAGCTTTGGCATAGACATCTCGGACATTCAAATTTCAATAATATGAATA
This sequence comes from Flaveria ramosissima, assembly GCA_025215565.1. NCBI lineage: Eukaryota > Viridiplantae > Streptophyta > Magnoliopsida > Asterales > Asteraceae > Flaveria > Flaveria ramosissima. The sequence continues at coordinate 29,591,375 of CM046040.1, read as the reverse complement.
AGCTCGTAGCAGAAAATCATGTCATTGGACTTCCATCTAAGAAGTTTGCAACAACTGATCACTACTCAGCATGTTTGAAGGGAAAGCAACACAGAGCGTCTTATAAGTCCAAGCTTATAAACTCAACATCCAAACCTCTTCAGATGTTACATATGAACCTTTTTGGACCAACAAATGTCAAGAGTATTGGATGAAAATCATATTGTTTAGTTATTATTGATGACTATACAAAATTTTCATGGGTTTTCTTTCTATATGCCAAATCTGAAACAGCTGATTTACTAAAAGAATTTATCATTAAAGTTGAAAATCAATTAGAAAATAAAGTGAAAATAATAAGAAGTGATAATCGAACGGAATTCAAAAATCCTAACATTGAAATGTTTTGTGCACAGAAAGGAATGGCTCATCAGTTCAGTGCTCCCAGAACTCCTCAACAAAATGGAGTTGCTGAAAGGAAGAATAGAACACTGATTGAACCTGCTCGTTCTATGTTAGCTGATGCAAAAATTCCTATCACTTTTTGGGATGAAGCTATATCAACTGCGTGTTTCGTTCAGAACCGAATCTTAATTGTGAAAGATAAAATGAAAACACCATATGAGTTAATATTTGGCAGGAAACCAAACATAAATTTTCTAAAATCATTTGGTTGTCCTGTTATGATTCTTAATTCAAGTGATCAATTAGGAAAATTTGAAGCAAAATCTGATAATGGATTTTTCGTTGGATACTCATTTGTTTCAAAAGCCTATCGAGTTTACAACTCTAGGACAAATATAATTCTTGAAACATTCAACGTTGAATTTCTGGAAAATTCTTTTCCATCAGTTTCAAATGGTCCTGCATGGTTATTTGACTTAAATTCATTATCAAGCTCTCTTCAATCTAACTTGTTTAATCAACCAAATTGTCTTGATTCTACAGGTAAGAAGAACTCAAGAGGAGATCTTGGATCTTTCAGTGAGGATTCAGATTCTGATGACCCAGATGATTCTAGCTCAGACTACCCATTTTTATCGTTCGTCAAGGATTCAACAATACAAAATCATGATAATACAGTTTCAGATCATTCAGTTTCATTTGATCAGGAAGGATCACAAAATATTCCTAATGATGGTAATGAGTTTGTGATACCTGAGTCTGGAACATCATCCATCTCTCATGATGTAGTTGATACTAGTAACTTTGATTACTTTATTAACTCACCGACTCAAGTTCCAAACTTCAATCCACATTCTTCTACTTTGTTACATGAGCTTTCCAACTTCAACCAAACAAATCTGGATGTTAATGTTCAATGTGATGAGATTCCAACATCTCGTATTCACAAGAATCATCCAATTTCTCAGATTATTGGTCCATTGAATGAGAGAACAACAAGGAGTAAATCAGAACAAGCAAAAGTGTGCTTATACTCTTGTTTCCTTTCTCAAATTGTTCCTAAAAATATTACCGAAGCATTAAAGGACAATGGTTGGATAGAAGCCATGCAAGAAGAATTACTTCAATTTGGCAAACAAGAAGTGTGGAATTTGGTGGATCTACCTGAAGGAGAAAATGAAATAGGCACGAAATGGCTATTTAGAAATAAGACTGATGATCGTGGTGTTGTAATAAGGAACAAAGCGAGACTAGTTGCACAAGGGTACACACAGGAAGAAGGAATAGATTATGATGAAGTGTTTGCACCAGTTGCAAGACTTGAATCCATTCGAGTTTTCCTGGCTTATGCTTCATTCATGAAATTCAAGGTGTATCAAATGGATGTAAAGGGTGCATTTCTATATGGTCCTATCACTGACGATGTGTTTGTGAAGCAACCTCCAGGCTTTGAGGATGCACAATTTCCATATCGAGTATATAAGCTGAGTAAAGCTTTATATGGACTTCATCAAGCCCCTAGAATTTGGTATGAGACGTTATCACAACACTTAATCCAACATGGATACACAAGAGGGAAAATTGATCCAACTTTATTCATAAAGAAGGATAATGATGATCTCTTATGTGTACAAGTGTATGTTGATGACATCATATTTGGCTTCTACCAGTCCAAAATTGTGCAATGAATTTGAAGAAATCATGAAATCTCGGTTCCAAATGAGTTCTATGGGGGAGATTAATTTCTTTCTTGGACTTCAAGTCAAGCGAACTGACGATGGAATCTTCATCAATCAAGAGAAGTTTGTCGACAAGCTCTTGAAGAAATTTAAGTTGCAAGATTGTCAGTCCATACGAACTCCAGCAGATGTTAACACCAAGATTGAACCTGATCCAAAAGGAAAATCTATTGACCAAACGTTATACAGATCAATGATTGGTTCTTTGATGTACCTTACTGCATCTAGACCAGACATTATGTATGTTGTTTGTGTTTGTGCCAGGTATCAATCAGACCTGAAAGAATCTCACTTAATTGCTGTCAAAAGGATATTCAGGTATCTCAAAGGTAAACCAGCCTTAGGGCTTTGGTATCCTTACGAGGGTAACTTTGAACTACATGGATATACAGATAGTGATTATGGTGGATGTTGTCAAGATAGAAAATCTACTTCGGGTGGGTGTCAATTTCTTGGTCCCTGATTAGTCTCATGGCAATGTAAGAAACAAACAAATGTCTCTGTTTCAACTGCAGAAGCTGAGTACATTGCTGCATCAGCAGGATGTTCTCAAATCCTTTGGTTGCAAAATCAACTACTGGATTATGGGTTCAATTTTCTTAAAACACCAATTTACATTGATAACACTACTGCTATGTTCATAACAGCTAATCCTGTTCAACATTCAAAAACAAAACATATCGAAATTCGATATCATTTTCTTAGAGATAACTCTGAAAAAGGATTAATCATATTGATTCAAATTGCAACAGAAAAACAGTTGGCAGATCTATTTACTAAAGCCTTCCTACCAGGACGGTTTGAGTATTTAGTAGAATCAATTGGTCTTATAAATCATATGTGAACTCCCTAAATCAAAAGATCATAATAAGTGATCCTCTCATTGTTAATTGCCTGTTTATATTTTGTGTGTGTGTGATTCTTGTTTCTTTAGAAAAATCAAATACAAAAATATAAATCAAAACTACAAAAATAGAGTCTTTTTCTAATTATTTGGTTACAATTGTTTTCAGAAAGGAATATGTTATGCAATATGTGAGAAATGATAGTACATTAGTGAGATCAGTTGCATACTTCACTCATTAATAAAGTCTGACATGATCAGATATGATGTGTAGACAATATCTGACTATTATACTGAAAAAGTAAATTCTTGTGATCACGCTAAATCTTAATGCTTGTGTGTATTCATCTCGGTACTTTTGAGTTGTTTTGGCTTATCAGATTGAATGCTTGTTAAGTTACATCACTCACACCTGTGGATAATGTGTTTAATCATGAGAACTATTAAAAAGCATCATATCACTTCTCTGTTATGAGTCATCATAGACCTGAAGTGTTGAGATATCCTTTGTTGTAAGTGATTACAGACCTGGATTCTCTCTTTGATGCAAAAGATGCCAATGTGCACAAACTATTCAAATGAATAGTCAGAGCTGATCAAATGGTTATCCATGATCATTCTCTATTAATTTAAGTAACATGAACTCTGATGATACATATGTTTCAGGTAATAAGTTGAGCATGTGATCTTTCTTGCATGTCATGATGATGGTTGAGCTCTCTTAGTCTTTGTATGATTTACATCATGTCATATCTAAATCTACCCTAATCAATCCAAGAATTGAAAAAGTAAGTGAGTTGATAATTTGTCAAAAACACTTATTGTCTGTCCTTAGATCTTGTGTCTCCTTTGCTGTGATATCACTGACCTGGAACACACTTGATCGGGATTTATTCATTGTCTATGACTATTCATATTTCTTTTATTTTAATGTGCTGATCTTCATTAATATGATCTCACTGTAGACATTAATTCTGTTGTATATATTAGATTTTTTGTGTGTGAAGGCAATGACATAATGTGATGTGTGATCTTATTATCTTATTTAAAGAAACTTATAAGTTTTTCAAACTTAAAAGTTTAGGGGGAGTAATAAATGGAAGATTTGTTCTCAGAAAATAATCAAAATCAAAATTAAAATGTTAAATTGTAAGGATGATGCTATATGTTCAAAGTATTTATGTAATTTAAAAATGTAATTTTGAAAAATATAATATGAACCTACATAAATTTGCAAATGAAAATGCTTCTGTCAAAAGTTGAAAATTAGATGATAATTGATTTTTTTGTTGAGATTAAAATAAAGGGACAAAAAAATTCTAAAAATAAAAAGAAAATAAAATTTTGTTAATTGAGAGTGCAAAATGCAAAAAGTTCAAAATTGAGGGACTAAAAGGTAAAAATTTTGAAAAAATCAAAATTATGATTAAAATGTTTAAATATTAGTATGATATATTACTAATATGTTTAAACAGTGTGCATGTGAAGAATTTGGAAATCACAAGTGTTAAACTCATGAAAGTCAACTCAAAGTCAACTCATGCGCCTAAATAGTGCACATACGTCTAAATAGGAGCATGATGAAATTTTCAGGAATTATACAAGTGTTTGGACGTTTGACACATTCCCATGCATCTAAACAGTTGTAATAAGTCCATGGAAGTATACAAGTGTTGGGTGTTTTTCACATTCCATGCGCTTAAATAGTTGTTATAAGTCCATGATTTTAATCAAGTGTTGGGCGTTTGTCATAATCCCATGCGCCTAAACAGTGAATGAATTGAGTTTGACCAAGTGTTAGACGTTTGACATGTCTCATGCGTCTATATAGTTGAAAAGTTTCAAAATTACAAGTGTTAGACGTTTCAGAAAAGTCCATGCGACTGAACAGTGCAAAAGCGCCTAAACAGTGCTTATGCGTCTGAACAGTTCCCATGCGTCTGAGCCAAAACGCACAAACAGTGCTCATGCGTCTAAATAGTTAGTGAATTTTAGGGTTTCATATGCCCAAACAGGGCTCATGCGTCCAAAATTTTACTTAATATAAATTGAACACTTACACTTATTTCCTCATTCACACTCAAATTTTCACAGACAAAACCCCTGAACTTTCGACTATCACTCATCATCAAACTCTCATTTCATCTGTGATATCATCAAATCCTGTTGATTATAGATAGTATTTGGATCTATAAACGTAAGTTTGTGATTCAAATCAGTAAATTCTTGGTTAAATCAGATTATAGGTATAGGCGTTTGAATGCTATTTGTGCGTTCGAACACTATATACTTTGAAGTCTAACTAATCAAATGTGAATCATATCTAAAATTGACTCTGGATTATTGATAAGTATCTGATTACGAGTAGGTTGATGTAAAGTTCATGATCTGAAAGTGAAAATGATTTGATAATAGTTTGATCAGTCGATTCTTCGATGGAAGAAGAAGAAGATGAACAGACAGATTAAATTTTGAATAAAAAATAAAAAATAAAAAAAAATTAACAAAAATTAAATAAATCAAAATTCAAATGTTATATAATGAATTTAAAATGAATAAAGTTTAATGTTTCACAAATTCAAAAGTCAAAATCAAAAGTCAAATTCAAAAGTCAAAATCAAAAGTCGAAATAATAAGTCAAAATTGAATGAAAAAGTTATAAGTTAAAATTGCTAAGTCATATGTATAAATGAATCTCATTAATCAATATTCAATGTTCTCATGATACTTTCTTTATGTTTTGCAGAAGGCAGAATTGAAGTTTGAGCCAAAGCACAATGTGGCTGCATACTTAAATGATGAAAACAGAGAAGCCATTGGATATGAAGAGATTATTAGATTTCTGTTCAGAAAAAAATATGTCTATGCTATATGTGCAAGACCAATGATCAATGGAAGACTAATTAAAAGATTTTGGAGAACTGCACAAGTTGAAAGAGATGATGAAGGGAACAAAGTTTTAAGAGCTTCTATTACAACAGAAAGAATGCTTGAAGTTTCTGAAGAAGCAATCAGAATAGCTCTAAGGCTTGTTGACAATGACCCTGAAGACTTATCAGAGTATACCTTCAATGAACGTAGAGAAGTTTTTCTACAAATGGGTCATCCTGATCATTTCCCCAAAAAGTAATTTTTCAGAGCTCGAGTGTATAAGCATTGGAATCTGTTGTGCTACATATTTCAACATTGCATGTCTAAATGAAGTGCTGGTTGGGATTCATTCCCAGTAGACATTGCATCTCCCATTATTGCATTAGCCACAAACAGAAGATTCAATATGGCTAAGTGGATAATGAATGGCTTCATTTTCAATCTTCAAAGAGGAGTGAGGAATAAATACTTAATGTACCCAAGATTTCTCCAATTGCTTATTAATGAAGCAAATCCAGATCTGTATGCTGAAGGAGTTACAGGAGATAAGCTACATTTAGAGCACATGTCAGATGCTGTTTATAAAAGACTGGCAATGATCACTGGTGCTCAAAACATTCCAGTATTTGATCATATCAGGAATGTATTAATGAATGAAGTAGATATTAATCAGCAACACTTTCATCTATCTGAAGAATAACCAATAGATCCAAATGATCTCATTGAGGATGTAGAAGATGATGAAGAATGTGAGGATGAAGCTACTGAAAGCTCATCAGAAGAAGAAGATGATGATAATAATGAAGATGATGATAATAACGATGATGCTGAAGAAATTTAGGATGAAGCTTCTGAAAGCTCATCAGATGAGGAAAGTGATGACAATGATGATGATGATGGAAATGATGGTGCAACTGAAGCACATCAAGAAGAAACTGAGGAAAGAAATGTGGATGATACTGGAAATGAACCTCAAAACATAGCTGAAGAAACCAATATTGCTGACATTCATGATGATACTGTCAATGAACCACAAAACATGGCTGAAGAAAATGTTGATGATATGAGGAGGCTGTACATGAAATAGATTCACAAAATCAAACCTTTGATTTTGATTTTATTAATGATATGTTATATGATCCGGTATTTGAAGTTGATGTTAATGAAGGAGTAGAAGAAATTCCTGTAAGTACGACACACAATGTGTCAGTACAAACAGAGGAGACAGTGGACATTGATGAGATGGAAAGATTGAAAGAAGAAAATCTGAGTAAAGAGAAAGAAATTGAAGAGTTGAAAGTGGAGAATGAAAGGATGAAAGATGAACATATCTCTTGAAAAATAAATTCAAAAGCTTAAGGATGAAAACTTAAACTTGACTGAAGAAAATGCCTCGAAAGATGAAAAGATTGTGAAGTTTGCCAAAGATAAAGAAGATGTAATCAAGAATTTTGAAGTAATGATCAAAGACTATGACATTCTTGAGGAGAAGTTCAAGAAACTAACTGAAGAAAATGAAAAACTCAAAGATAATTTGCTGAAAGAAAAAGAAGCTCAGAAGCCTATCTCACCAGTACAAGTGATAAGTGCTGAGATAAATTTTGAAGAAAATCTTGAGCAGCTAAAAGGCAAAAGAAAAATTGATGAAGTAGAAGATACAATTCTAACTGAATCATCTTCCAAAATGCAAAGAACTGAAGAAAATGTTGAAGAACAAAATGTTCAAGAGCAGATTGAGGCGTTAGAAGATATTGAGGAAGTATACAATGATGATTGGTATGATGAAGTTCTGGATGATGAAGATATTGATGAAGCTCAATTTGTATCACATTTCTCTTCACAAGAACAAACTCATGAACAAGACGAAGTTCCACAAGATTTTGAAGAAAGATATAATTATCTTGTGAAGATGAAATACAATCGTGTATATTTGGATGGACTAACTGTTTCTCAGATTAATGATGAATATGAGAAGTGTATTTCTGCAGAGTCAGTTGCACCAGTAGATCCAAATGAGATTGTTATTGAGCATGGTGAATAGACTAGAGCAAAAGAAGTTTTTAATGTAGAAGAACTATCTAGCTCTGAGTTGCACCATCCTGATCCAGATGATATGAGTATTCCAGCTCTAAGATCATGGTTGCAAGCTAGAAACTACCCGTGGAGGAAACTAAAGAGATTACAATCTGTATCATTGAGGAACCTTGTCAGAAGTTTTCAAGAAACGGAGAAACAATTGAAGAAGATGATTGTACTTGATACAGATAATCCTCAGTATCTTGAAATTACAAAAAGGACAAGAATGTTAAAGCCACAGGAGATCAAACAAATGGCAAGAAAGACTGATGCACATGTTCACAAAAAAAGAGTTGATTGAAATGTTTGCTGATCCAGAAAGACAAGCATACAAAGCATCTACTGAACAAAGGCATATTTTTGATAATTCAAGATCAACTAGAGACTTGGTAAGAAACGTACTACAAAGAGGACAATCAGTTGCTGAACTGTTGAATGCTATGATTGCTCCAGATTTTACCAACCAAGTAAAGATTATCGCATGGAAGTATGATGAAGTATTCGATGCATTTTTGATAAAGAGAGTAAATACTATGTGTGATGTATATCACTTTTACTCTAGCATCATAAAACTTCCACTGCAAGATCTGAAAGAGCTGAATAGATTACCTCTGATCAATCCTTCTGATTCAAAATCTTGCAAGATGTTGGTAGAATTATTAAGAAGAGGATTGGATCGATCAAGTAATTTTCTTAAGACAAGATGTGATCAAGAGGATAAAGAGTACTTTGTTACTTTGAGGAATAATAAAAAGCTAAAAGGATTACAGTCTGAGGAGGAACATTCCATGATTGAATTTTGTGACAACTATTTTGAGAAGGTCACAACTCCTGGTCTGAAAGTGATAGATGGTAATCAAAACTCAAAGCCAATCCTCAGATGGTTTTACAACACTGAGATGTTTGAGCTTAAGTTGGTCCGCAATCTGGAACGATGGGATGAGGACATGATTACTTTATTTGGAGTTTTTGAACTGAAGCTTTTACATCCGAGTTATAACTCATTTTTGTCTGTACATAAGTTTGAGAAAGTATCTCCTGAGATAGCAGAGCAAGACAAGAAATATTTCATTTCCATTATTAATGTGATGAATGCGGCTATGGAAAGAATATCTTTGAGAAAAGCTCTTGCTTATGCTAATATTGTCAAGAAAGATATAAAAGACATTGAATTCATGAGAATATCAAGGAAAGGGGTACTAGAAGTATACTCAAAGGAAAGTCAAAAACCTATAGAGTTATATACTAACATTGATATCTCATGTCTTTCTAAAGACATATTGGAGAGAATGAACCAGATGGAGATTAAGACGAATGAAGCTAAACCCGAACAAGGCATTCTTGCAAGTAAATTCAAGTCTGCAATTTCAAATGCTTTGAAAGAATTAGAGATGTACAAACAGAAGCCGATGTTTAAGATCAAAGAAGAACCAGAAGATTTCTTTGAATGATGAAGACAAAGAGTTGAAGATAAAGGCTGAAGATAAAGTTGAAGATGGAAGAAAAGAAAAAGAAGACAAAGATTGAAGATTTTGAAGATAGAAGACCATGTCAATCTTAGGGGGAGTATTGTTAGTGCTCTAAGAAAGATTAACATGTTATCTTTAGTTGTCTTTTTAATACTTTGTAATAGTATAGGGACTAGTTTTGTAATTAGTTAGTTCCTTTATTTTTTGTTTCATTATAAATAGCTTAGACTTACAGGTAGTAGGTAACTAGTTGAAATCAGTTGAATAGAATTGTATTCGAACCTGCTTACACACTTTGTAATTGTCTTTGCTTGATATTAATGAAACTCTGAATTTTGTTGATATCTTGCTTGATTTGATTACTTTGTTTGTATTTCATTAAATTGTGTTCATAAATCATCACAGATTGGTACATTTGATCCTATCAATGAGGGTTTACAGCTTGGGTTTCGGGCTCATGGGATTGAGACTGAGGAGACTCAATACCATATTGAGGTCAAAAGTGAAGGATAGTGAGACCTCAGACTGAGTGGGAGCCCATGTTTCCACTCTAGTCTTTTTGGATTGAACATGAGGAGCTTGTTCAATCGGATCCGATTGAACAAGGGTTCATTTGGGTCGTCTCTAGTATGTAATTATGATGGGGTGAGAAGGTAGATTTGGCAAAGTGAGGGTAGTTGCTGGTGTGGGTTCATCACTTGTGGGGTTAACAGGGATGTCACCAGGAGCCATTGGCTCAATCATACCTGGAAGAAGCTCAGTGTGTCTTCAAGCGTAGTTGGTGGACACTCTCCTCCAAACTTTGAAGATGGTTGACCTCATTTGAGGGATTGGTAGAGTAGCTGCACAAACAAGCTGACTCTGGTCCAGCTCATAGTTTATAAGATGCTGAATGAACCTGGGATACATATAGAATATGTCCCTCCGGAGGTTCCCCATAAGGTTGATCAGCACAAATCTTGAGTAATTGAAACATAGGCTTTTCACCAACCCATGAACTAGGAATCCTAGTTCATATGGGATTTGATCCCATCCCCAAGACTTATTATACAAGCAGTGGAGAACAACGTGAAACAGGAACTTCCAGTTATATGAGAAGTTAAACTTGTAAATGGTAGACCTGCTCACATCTTCACCTATCCCGTTTGGGTATATGTGTCATCTAGGTCTGACTTGGGGAATTCAGTAGGAGCGTCTTCATCGTGAAGCTTCATATGCTCCCTGATGAGTTGTTTTGATATGATCAACTCCTAGCCACAGATGCTCGACCTTATAACCTAACTCCATTTAGGTTTTCAATCTGACTGTTGCCCTAGATTTCAACCATATGGTTTAACTAGACAGTGGGGTTAACAGTCAGAGCGGTGTAATACATAGATTGGGTGAGAAAGGAGATGATATCTGAGAAGAAAGCATCCTTGGATGAATCAAGGAGTGCGACCTAGTTGTGCTAAGGGTTAAGCACCATTGAGGGAAAAGTTGTAGAGAAATGAGTTTGAACTTGGGTAAATTGGAGACGAAGGAAGCTTCGGGCAGTAAATTTGATAAAAAGATTAAAGTGATAATTCACGGTTATTTAAATGAGTGAAATGGCAGTTTTAGGGGTTGGATAAGGTGAAAGATGGTTTGGTGTATGATGTGACAAGGGCGGTAAGGTTTAATCCATTTAAATATTCTGACATCATTGATAAAATATTTGTTTTTTACAAAGTGGGGCCCAAAAGATTTCCGTTAAACAGTAAAATCTCTCTTCTGAGTATAAAACATTTCCAAAGGTAATCTTCTTCCGAAGCCAATTTTACTTCCGAAGGTAAGTTTCTTACTTCCGAGAGTAAAAAGTGCTTTTCGAATAGAGAAGTTTATAAGCTTCGGAAGTAGATCTGATATGTAATCAATTGCTTCTTCCGAGACTAAAAACTCTTCCGAGAAGAAGATTTTCCTTGGAGAAATTTTGCTTCGGAAGATATATTAAACATCTTCCGAGGGTTAATTTCTCTTCAGAAGAATCTATACTTAGTGAAATTTCAGAGTAAGACCTTTTGTAATAGCGCTTAGATTGTTTTGACACAAGACATTACACATTTTATAAAGGTTTTCAAATGAGATATATTAATCAATATTTATCATCCTAATAGTTGTAATGAGATATTTAAATCTTTGCTCATCAAATGCTTTGGTGAACAAATCAACATATTTTTCATTTGAGTCAACTTTGATTAGCTTAATCAGATTTTTCTCAGGAATATCTCTAATAAAATGATACCTGATATCAATGTGCTTTGTCTTGGAGTGTTTCACCGGATTTTCAGTAATGGAGATAGCACTATTGTTGTTAATATGGATAGGAGTACTCATGAAGTTGAATTCTAGTCTATCATCTGGTTCTGCATCCACAACAGCTGAGCACAACAACTAGCAGCAGCAATGTATTCAGCTTCAGTAGTAGATGTTGAGAGGCAGGATTGCTTCTTGCATTGTCATGAGATGATCCTTCCACTAAGAAATTGACATCCACTTGATGTAGATTTTTTGTTGATATTGCAGCCATCATAGTCACTATCATAATAGCCATAGAGATTTTTTGTTGGATACCAGAGACCCAGTTTAGGTGCTCCTTTGAGGTATCTGAGGATTCTCTTGGTAGCAACTAGGTGAGACACCTTTGGAGCAGCCTGATATCTTGCACAGATGCAAGTTGCAAACATGATATCAGGTCTACTTGATATGAGATACATCAGAGAACCAATGATTGCCATATACTGATGTTGATCAGTATCCTCCCCCTTAGACTCAGAACAAAGATTGTGGTTTCTGGGTATAGGTGTCTTGGCTGGCTTTCAATCTTTCATATCGAATCTTTCTAAAATGTCATCGACATATTTAGATTGATTGATAGAGAACCCTTTCTTCATCTGCTTCACCTGAATTCCAAGGAAAAAGTCCATCTTCCCCATTGAACTCATTTCAAACTTCTTTTTCATGATGCTCTCGAATTACACATTTGGTCATTTAAGGAACCAAATATGATATCATCAATATAAACTTGAATGAGCAAAATGTCCTTCCCAGACTTTCTTATGAATAAAGTCTTGTCAATGGTACCTCTAGTGTATCCATTCTTCAGGAGAAATTGAGACAATGTATAATACCACAGCCTAGATGCCTGGTGCAGCCCATAGAGAGCTTTATCTAGTTTGCACACATAGTCGGGGTGTTGTGGGTCTTCAAATCCTGGAGGCTAGCACACATAGACTTCCCTATCTACATCCCAATATAGAAAGGCACACTTGATATCAAGCTAGTAGACAATAAAATTCTTGGATGCAGCATAAGCAAGGAATATCCTAACTGCCTCAAGTCTTGCAACAGGTGCAAAGACATCAGTATAATCGATTCCCTCCTCTTGAGTGTATCCTTGAACTACCAGTCTTGCCTTATTCTTGATAATCAAGCCTCTATCATCTCTCTTTGTTTCTGAAAACCCATTTGGTGCCTATTGGTACTTGACCAGATGGTAGCGGACATAGGTTCCAAACCTTTTGTCTTTTGAATTGAAGCAATTCCTCTTGCATTGACTCAACCCAGCTACTATCTTTCAAGGCATCTTCCACCTTCTTGGGTTCCATCTGGGATAAAAAGCATGAGTACAAACAGACATTCCCATTGTGAGTTTGTCCACTTGTTCTCACACCTTCAAAGACTTCTCATATGATGTTCTCAGCTGGATGAGTGTTGTGAATCCTAAGTCTAGGGATTACCTCCAGTTGCAAAGATAGATCCAGATTGAACATATTTTTCTTTGGAGCTTGAAGACTTGGACCAGCTATTGTTTCAAACTCATTCAATGAGGACTGATTGAATGAATGAGAAACACCATCATCATTTGTTGGTTGTGAAGCAGCATTAAAAGTTGCTTGTTCCTTCAAAATGCTACTTCCATCAGCTTGGTATTGTACAGTGTCACTAGATAAGTTTTGAGGCTAACTAGGTGGACCACTGGTTGAAGCTCCACTATCTCTTGAGATAGTTATGCTATCAGATCTGCCAATAGTGGGAGTGTGGTTTGCAGCAGCTCTGTAAACACCCCGAAAAGTCAAAACGAATCATTAAGGATAATGGGCTTGATTATTGGGTATTTTAATAAGGTAAAGAAATGGTCATGGGCTAAATTAGGCTTATTGGGTAGTGGCCTATGGGATTAAAGGCCCATAATCAGCCCTTAAGCACCCAAACCAGCCTTCATCTTCCTCATTGCAACCCTAGCCACCAAAATTCATAGAGAGAGAAAGTAGAGAGAGAAAGTGAAGAAAACTCAAGATTTGAAGCTTCCAAGGTTAAAAGATTGAAGATCTGGGTGTTGGAGCATCAAGACCTAAGAAAGAAGCAACAAATCCAGGTAAGAATCGACCTCTAAACCCTTCTGTAGATCAAACCCGGATTCTAGGGTTTTGGGTTTTGAAAAGTTGCAAAGAATCGCATAAAGGTCACATTTTTACGTATGAAAACATGTATAAAGCTTAGATTTAGCCTCACGGATGATAAACTAAGAGATTGGACGCAAAAAGTTATGATTTTGGGTTAAAAACGGACTGGTTCGTAATTTTTATGCGATCTGCGAAACTGTATATGCATCCAGCGAATTTGCATATTCAATCAGCGAAACTATGAGGACTTCCTGCGAAACTATAATTTCGCAGGTAGTTTCGCAGACATGGTTTTCCAACGAAAGTTGGGCGAAACTGGCAGCGAAGATGCCAGCGAAGGTGCTAGCGAAACTAGCAGCGAAATTGCTGGTGAAACTAGCAGCGAAAGTGTTGGCGAATCTAGCTGCGAAATTGCTGATCTTGCAACGAAATTAGCAGCGAATTTAGGCAGAAAATTAACCCCTTAGAGTGTTAACTTGTCTGCAGGCTGTGTAGTGTGATCCTAGCCTAGAAAGCTTAGTCTAGAAGTTATTTGTGGTAACCAGGTGAGTTCTAGGTCCCTATTAATAAGTTTTCCATGTTTAGGGGCTATTATGCATACTAAATATAAGTTTTTAAATGACCAAGATTTTAAGGGGTTTTAACAGGAAGAACATTTTTTCTATAAGTAAATGTGCTATATAAATGTTTAAAAATAAAAATTTTTCGCGCTGACCTGGCAGCCCGACCCCAGCCAGGGGCGTTGCCCCTTGGACCCCATTAGGGGCTGCTGCCCCTAGGACCCCGCTGTTAGGGGCTGCCGCCCCCGAACCCCCGCTGTCCCGCGGAGGGTCGGTTATGTTTTATGATGACTAGTACTTGGTATGTTGTGTACTTATTAAGTTAAGTATTATATATTAAAGTGGAAGATGATATTAATGAAAAGTGAAACTTGATGAATGTTACCCCCGAACCCGTTTGATGATGAAAATTCTTGCAAGCACTATTATAGACTTCACTTATGTGAGTCTAATTTATGATGATGGATCCGTATTCATGAGCGGGCTATGTGCCTTGCAGTGTGGATGAACTGTCGGGGGTTATCTATCATTTTCATGTGTACCGAGAGGGATTGGCATTTGTTATCGATCAACATGGAGCTCTTGCTTTCTCATTTATGATGAAAATGAAAGATATCGAAATATAATGAAAGAATGAAAGATAATGAACATGCTTATTATGATGCAAGTTATGTTATGTACTATCATGTATGCATGGTCATTATATGAAGGATAAAGTTTATATTTTCTTATATTATTTAAAACTTGAACTCACTCAGCGAAGCTGACTTTTATGCATAATAGTTGGCAGGTAAGTGCTGATGCTGAGGATGGCACACGGAGCTACTTGGGGAGCTATGGATGGCATTCCTATTTATGAAATCTTTATTGTAATTTAAGAACAAGTAATATGTTCTGTTTGCAATTAAAGGACAAATGTATGAGTACGATATGGTTTCTAAGTTTTAAATGAATGTCTAATTATTTCCGCTGCAATCTTTTGTTATTAAACTGATTTTATGCTATGATTAACCAACTGTGAGGCTTTCCGGGAACGGGGCCTTACAAGCTCTTGGAGTACCTTCATTGTCAGAATTATTCTCACAAGAAGGTTTAGAATAGTTTGGAAACAATTCTAAATCAAAGATATGATCAGGGCCATTCCCCCTAACACAAGGAGTGTGCTCAGTAACAATAATGTTGGAATATTCCTCAAATTGTTGATTTTTGATGTTATAAACTCTATATGCAATAGAGTTGGAGGAATATCCAACAAAGATAGCATCATCCGACTTTTTAGCAAATTTTGCCAAATTGTCCTTTGTGTTAAGTATGGTACACCTACTACCAAAGGACCTTAGAAAGCCAATGAATGGTGGACTGTTGTTCCATAGCTCATAAAGGGTTTTTCCATATGGCTTAACTACAAGAATCCTGTTCTGCACATAGCATGAAGTGCTGACTGCCTCTGCCCAGAATGTTAGAGGCAGCTTTGAATCAGCTAACATGGTCCGAGCAGCCTTAATAAGTGTCATGTTCCTCCTCTTAGCAACACCATTTTGTTGAGGAGTTCTAGGAGCACTATATTGTTTGGCAATCCCTTTTGAGTTACTAAATGATAGGATCGAATCTAGTTTGATCAATTAGATTGGAATTTTGTAGCGGAATAAAACAGAAATTAGATCAAATTTAAGCAAGATAAGTATGAATATGCAATCACACTATGACGATTATAGAGAGAGAGAAATTTTCTGTTAATGGAAGATTTTCATTCACGCAAATGCTTCGGTTGCAAAACAACTAGGTCAACATTCCTTTTATAAAGGAATGTGACGTCAGCTGATGTCACTTGATAGTGACATCTAACTGATTTAACAAACTACTGAACATAACTAATCTACTGAAGATGTCCACAACAACTGAGGACACCTTCACAAAAGGCTAAGTGTAAACCAAAATTACAACTACTGAAACTATAACATCTGAAGTGTAAGAACTTCAGACGTTTTACAATAATAAAACTACTGAAAGGAAACTACTGAAAAGTAAAACATTACAACTACTGAAAGGAAACACTTCAGCTGTTTGAGACAACTTCTGAGAACTTGGTCTTCAGACTTTGTCTTCAACATATGTCTTCAGACTTTGTCTTTAGCTATTGTCTTCAGACTTTTATCTTCAGACTTTGTCTTCAGACTTTGTCTTCAGCAGATGTAGATCTCTTCAGTTGTTGTGATGTCTGTGGGACTTAAAGGTTTTTCTGATCTGGCTCATTGGTTCTTTTGGTCCAACACTAAATGAGTCAAGAACTTGATTCTTAAACTCAGTCCCTTGATCACTTTTAATTATCTTAACCTTGTGATCAATTTGATTTTCTATTTTAAGAATAAAAGATTTTAAAGTTTCAGCAGTTTCATCTTTTGTGGAGTCATCTTAGTCTTGTAAGCTCGCTTGAAATCATCAAGGATTTCCCAGGGTGACACTACAATGGCCAGCATTATCACAACATCCACAGTCTTTCTCACTTGGCCTTTGTGTCTACTTGGAACATTTTTCCTATGAATTCTGTCACTAACTCTGGGGTCAGGCCAAATCCTTACTCTCTCTTTCTGATACTGAAAAGTAAATCTGAGAGCATACAACCTCTGAGCACGTTTCTTCATAGCTTGTATAGATGAAGACTTAGGAAATTCCTTATCAACCATCCTTAACAACTGCTCATCATGTTGTTTCTGCTGTTCTTCTTCTTCAATCTTCACTTTAACCATTTGCCTTTGAGTGACAGGAGTGATTGTTGTTGGTTGACTCCTAGGCTCAGATTTCTTCATTTTAATCACAGCAGAGATTGGCAGACTATCCTCCTCCTCATCATCTTCTTCTTCTTCATCCTCAACACCCTTCTCTTTCTCTTAGGTGCATCACTGGTGGTTGATTGAGTGGGTTTCTTGGGTAAAGAAGTTGGTTTTGAGGGTTGTGAGGTTGGTTGTTTTGAGGATTGTGAGATTGATTGTTTTGGGGTTTGTGAGGTTGATTTTGAGGGTTGTTTTGGTAAGGAAGATTGTAAAGGCTGCTCTATCATTTTGGTTGTGAGGGTGGCTTTGGATAACTTTGCCATGTCAGACCTTTTCCCAGCACCAGCTTCATCCAGAGCTTCTATGATCAATCCTTTGTTGAAGGTTTCAGAAGAACAGATTTTGGTGGTTATCTCCAAAATACTGTCTCTAGACCATGACTTTACTTCAATGATCGGTCTTCCCAAGTGTTTTGACAAGAATCTGATCATAGCTTCCAACCTTTCCCTTTCTTTCTCATTGCAGCTTGCCCATCTATTTTCAATCTCTTGAATCTCTAGCCGTCTGATCTCAGAATCAAGTTTGGCAGTGTCAAAGCCTTGTTTGAAGAGCTGATCAATGATCTTATCCATAGATCTGCTGTGTTGCTCATCAGCTTCTTTGATCAGTTCCTCCAACTTCTTCTCATCCTCAGTCTGTTCAGCACTTTTCTTTCTCTTGTAAGTGATTATCTCTTTTCCTTTCTTCTCTTTGGCTTCTTCCTCTTCAACTCTCTTTCTTTTATCTTCTTTCACTGACTTAGACTCCCCTTTTTGGTTGCATTGGGTTCAGGGGTTTGAATGTCAGAAAGTTTCTTGGAAACAGCATCATCAACAAGGGTTTGAAGAGTTGAGGAAATCCTCTCATCAATGGTTTGATGGACAATAGTAGTGATGATTGAAGTGATGAGAGGTAAGGAAGATTTAAATGCAGCAACCATTTGCTCAGAGGGGTTCTGCCCTGAGAAATGGTGCCTGAAACAGAGGCTAGTGGCTGAGTTGTTGAGAGTGGCTCAGTGTTTGGGAGAGCTTCAAAAGAAGCTGCCATCTGTGGGTGAATTGGGGCAGATGGACTTGATTCCTGAGACATTTTGGCAAGCAGTTCTTGTAGTCTGCATACCTCAGCCTCAAGAATGGTGTTTTGGGCTAGAACTTCAAAGAAAAAGCCCAGGTCATCATCAGTTTTAGCTGAATCAGCTGACCTCCTGAGTAAATCAGGATGAACATGTGCTGAGTGTAGATCAGTATTCACATGTGCCCCTTTGTCTTGGAACTAGGGACTTCCTGCCTTAGGATGAAGTCCTTCATTGGCAGTTCCCTCTGGTGAGGTCTTAGAGATGATACCAGCTTCATCCTGTTCATGTGCTGAAACAGGGGAAGAGGTAGCCTCACCAGATGTTCTAATCTCCTCCTCTACACTGGGAGATTGAACTTTGTAATCCTTATGCTGTGGGTTGTCAACTACATTATAATCCTCTCCCTCAGCTGTTGAGGTTTTCCCAGTGTTAATAGGTTTCTGGGGAGGGGTAGAGGAATGTAGTTGAGTCAGCACTTGTGCAATGACTGCAGTTGGGCTTGTAGGGGTGGTTTCAGTGGGAGATAAAGGTGAAAAGGATTGCACCTGGGGTGAATGGTGCTCTTCAATGGCAATATCTCAAGTGAGAGAGATTCCAGTAATGTGGTTTCCCCAATGTTGGTTGCATCAGGATCCTGTTGAGAGGATACCTATGCGGTTTCAGCTGGTAGAGTCTTTGAAACTACAAGGGGATTAAGGCTAGTAGTTTCATCCTGCGTTTGTGCTGCAGGGGCATCATCAGGGGACTCAACTCCCTGAGTAGCCTTTTTGGTTTTCTTGGATTTTGGTTTGGAGGGGACTTTGGATCTGGAGGTGGAGGCTGTGGGTTCCCTCTGCTTGGGTTTTAGCAGTTTGGCAGCCTCTTTGAGTTGTGAAATTGAGTTGTGCCTGGAGTATACTTCTGGCAAAATTACCATAGCAGGGACTCTAAGGCCAACAAGGCCATTAGATTTTAATTGATTAATAATTATGGCCATAAGAAACCTTGGATATAATATCCATCTATTAGCCACAGGTTTCATTGCCAGATCTTTTAATTCCAAAAATATTATTTCAAAAAAATTTAAGCTTAGGCGTTCAAGGATAGAATACAATACCTGTTGCCACCTGGATGACATTTGATCCCATGAAGATGTTTTGGGGGCAAGACAGACATTGATCATATGGAAAATGAGACGCTCAGCATCATGGAAGTGCTTCTTCATAATAGTAGTAGCACTTAGGTCACCCTCATATCCATGGTTAACAAAGGATAAATCAATGGTGCCTTTGGGGTATCTGGTGACATAGGTGGCATTATTCAGGTCTAGGGTTTGGCGAATGATCTCAGAAGTGATGACCACCTTCTTCTGGTTGACAAACGACTGGAGAGTGATCGAGTCATCATTCTCAGCAGTATGAACAGTGACGTTTGTCCAGAATTGGTGAAGGGTATCGGGATAGATGGTAGGATTCAAGAGGAAGGCTGTGTGATATTGGGAATCAACCATCAGATCAATGGCAGCATCAAACTTGGTCCAAAAGGCTGATTTGGTAAGGTAAGCGACACAGTTGTGTCGAGGTTTGATTTGCATGGTCGCCATTAATGGAAGATGAACGTTTGGAAAGTGAGTTATGAAAAGTTTGAAGTTAGGGTTTGGTATTTATAGGTTATGAAACGGCTGAAAGAAAACAACTGAAAGTTTTGGTGTGAGTCATCAGTTGTTAGAAAACAACTGAAGACATGATTTTAACTTTCAGATGTTGTAAACAACTGAAGACTTGGTGTTAGTCATCAGTAGTTGTAAACTACTGAAGACTTGGTTTTGGCTTCAGTTGTTTTGAAATAAAACAGTAGTTGTTGTTGTCAATTCACAAAGTTCAGTTATTTCAATGACCTTAACACTTACTAATCAGATCATCTGATTTTCAGATGTTTCATTAGTCATTAGTACTTATCTATTAGAAAAGACATCAGTAGTTTTACCTACATCAGTACTTTTCAACAAATGAAGTACTTCAGTACTTTTAAGTAATTTAGTCTTCAGTAGGTATAAAACTGCTGAAGATAAAATGACTTATCAACACTTATTTTTGACAGCTTTATACTAATGCTCATCAGTACTTATTAACTAAGAGCATCAGTAGTTGTCAAATCATTCTAGTTGCAGCATACTGTCAGGATCAGTGATCACAAGTTCGATGGATTAGAGGGTAATGTAGCGGAATAAGATCAAGAATTAGACAAATTGTAGCAAGAATTTGATATTTGTAAACAAATATGAGAGAATATATTTCTGTGACAAGGAATGTTTCAATTATACCAAATATTTCTGCTCAATCATTCACTCATTACAATAAGGTTGACACTCCTTATATAGAGTGCAATCACTGCTGTTATCACGGGATAGTGACAACTGGCAGATCTATTACAAAAATAACTAACACTTAACAAACTACTGAAATGTTCACAACTACTGAGAACATATCAGAGTGCTAAGTAAAAAATATAAAACTACTGATAAGAAACTACTGAAACTACAACAACTGAAGAACAAGCTCTTAAGTTGTTTTACAAAACTACTGAAAACATAAAACTACTGAAAGTAAACCGTCACAACTACTGAAGAAGTCCTCTTCAGCTGTTATGACAACGTCTGATACTTGGTCTTCAGTACTTGTGTCTTCAGACTTTGTCTTCAGCACTTGTGTCTTCAGACTTTGTCTTCAGCACTTGTCTTCAGACTTTGTCTTCAGCACTTGTGTCTTCAGACTTTGTCTTCAGCACTTGTCTTCAGACTTTGTCTTCAACACTTGTGTCTTCAGACTTTGTCTTCAGCACTTGTGTCTTCAGACTTTGTCTTCAGCACTTGTCTTCAGACTTTGTCTTCAGCACTTGTCTTCAGACTTTGTCTTCAGCACTTGTCTTCAGACTTTGTAATCAGTTGTTGTCTTCAGCTGTTGTGGACTTCAGCGGTTGTTGTGACGTCTGTGGGACTTAAAGGTTTTTTCTGATCCGGCTCATTGGTTCTTTTGGTCCAACAAACTCCCCCTGAACCAATGCAGCCAAAACCTTTAACTTTATTGAGGTCCCACTTATTGTTGGCAGAATGGTTGGTCTTTTTCCTTCTTGATCAGTTGAGAAGATGACCCATATAAGCACTGGCCTGGAAATGAGTCTCTGATGATTTGGTTGGCAATGTATGGATGGGAGCTCTGTATTGGGGAATTGGACACTGAGCTGTTCCCCCATCCATGAGACTCACTTCCCATGTATAAGCCTGTAGGATTCTCTGGTGTATGCTCTGAGAAACATAATTTGTTCTTCTATGGTAAGATTTTCTGGTTCACCATCAAACAATCCTTCACGCCCATACAGCTCTGAAATGTACTTAGCCTGTTTGCCATTTTTGAGCTCAACTGTTGTAATCTGTCTGTATGCAAACTCATCTGGGTGAGTACCTTCAAGTAGCAGACTGAGCTCATTTTGTTTGAAGGTCTCAAGCTTCTTCTAGACTAACCCCTTTTTAATTACTTTGTTCTCTAACATCTTTTGGGGTGGCTGTTTAGTCTCATAAGCCTTCTTGAAATCTTCTACAATTTCCCAGGGTGATACTACTAGGACCACTGTGATCTCTTCATCTACGATCCTTTTTACTTGGCCCTTGTATCTCGCAGGAATGTCTTTCTTCACAATTCTGTGAGCTATCCTAGGATCAGGCCATATTCTCACCTTTTCCTTTTGATATTGAAATGTGTTAGCAAGGGTGTACAATCTCAGAGCTTCTTTCTTCATACTGATTATTGATGAAGAAGCAGCATAAGTTTTGTCTATGCTTTTCAGCATCTCATCATCATGAAGCCTTTGCTGCTGTTCTTCTTCTATCTTTACTCTTACCGTTTCCATCTGTGAGGTGGGAGTGATGGGCATAGGTTTGGCTTTAGGCAAAGTTAGGACTGCAGAAAGAGGCAGCCTATCTTCTTCCTCATCATCCTCTTCTTCTTCTTCTTCTAGCCTCAACATCCTTCTCTTCTTCTTCTTGGGTGCATCATCGGCTGTTGGTTTTGAGGGTAAAGGAGTTGGTTTAATGGGTTGTGGTAGTGGTGATTTTGAAGTGGGAAGTTTTGCAGGTTGTTCTAGCATTCTTGTAGTGAGTGAGGCTTTTGAGTGTTTTGCTAGTCCATTTCTGTTCCCAGCACCTGCCTCATTTAGTGCTTCAATCACCAATCCCTTAGTGTATGCTTCAGACGTACAGATCTTGTTTGTTATTGCCAAGATACTGTCCCTGGTCCATGACTTAATCTCGATCAATGATCTCCCAAGGTACTTTGCAATGAATCTGATCATGATCTCCAGTCTTTCTCTTTCTAATGCATCATAACTTGCCCATCTTGAGTTAATTTCTTCAACTTCAAGTCTCCTAATCTCTGAGTCAAGCTGTGCAGTATCGAACCCTTGTCTATACAGTTGATCAATAATGGAGTCCATTGATTTACTATGTGTAGCGTCCGCCATTTTGATCATCTCATCAAGTTGGAGTTCTTTTTCTTTTCCTTCAACCTTCCTTTTCTTATATGTGATATGAAAGTCTTTGTGACTTTCACCCACTTGATCAATGTCGGCTCCCTTCACAAACTCCTCTTCCTTCTCAGTCTCCTTCACAAACTCCTCTTCCTTCTCAGTCTCCTTTACTTTCAGTATGCTCTTCCTCTTTGCTTTCACTAGCTGACTCTCCCCCTTTTTGGTTGCATTGGTTGCAAGGGTTTGAGTAGTAGAAAGCCTTTTGCTCATAATCTCCTCCACCAGGGGTTGTATGATTGAGGGAAGCCTCTCATCCATGGTTTTGATCACAATGTCTGTGATCATTAGGGTGATGAGAGGTAGGGATTGCTGAAAGATAGCAGCTGTTTGCTCAGAGGGGTTCTGTCCCTGAGAAGCAGTGCCAGAAATAGAGGCTGGTGGGTTGGAAGTTTGGAGTGGCTGAGTGTTTGGGAGACCTTCAGGTGAAGGTGCCATCTGTGGGTTTATGTTGGTGTCAGATGGACTTGCTTCTTGAGAGAATTGGTCAAGTAGGCTTTGTAGTCTACAGACTTCTTCCTCAAGAATTGTGTTCTGGGCCAGAACATCATAAAAGAAGCCCAGGTCATCATCAGCAGATGCTGAATCACCTGACCTCCTGCTTGTAGCAGGATGTACATGCACTGGGTGTAGACCAGTTTTAGCATGTGCCCCTTTTTCTTGGAACTGGGGACTTCCAGCCTCAGGACGATGATGTCCTTCATCAGCTGTTGCCTCTGATGAGGTCCTAGCAATGTTACCAGCCTCAGTCTGATCATGTGCTGATCAGAAGAGGTGGCAGCCTCACCAGATATTCTGATCTCCATATCTACACCAGGAGACTAGAACATTTAAACCCCTGTGGTTGTGGGTTGTCAGAAGCCATGTTGATCCTCTTCCTCAATGGCTGTGGTTTTCCCTTTGTTGGTGGTTGTGGGGGAGGAGGAGAGGCATGCAGCTGAGTCAGCACATTTGCAATTATAATGGTTGGAATTTGGGGGGCATTCATGGGGAGATAGGTAAAATCAGTATGCACCTGGAGAGAATGGTGCTTTCAATGGCAATCTCCTCAAATGAGGAAGATTCCAGATTAGTGGGTACCCCTTCTTTGTTGCTTCAGGCTCTTTTGAGAGGAATCCTGAGCGGCTGTGGCTGGTAGAGTCTCTGATACTACTGGGGGGTTTACACCAGCAAGTATATCCTGTCTTGGTGGTACAGGAGCATCTTCAGGGGACTCATCTCCCTGAATAGCTGTTTTGGGGCGTTTTGGTTTGGTTTGGTGGGGACTCTGGATCTTGTGTGGTGGCTGTGGGTTCCAGCTGCGTGGGTTGCGCAGCTTGGCAGCCATTTGAGTGATTGGTCAGAGTTGTGCCGGGAGTATACTTCAGGCAATACAGCCATAGCAGGGACTCCCAGGCCAACAAGTCCCTCAGCTTGAAGCTGGTTTTCAATTATGGCCATTATGAACCGAGGATATAATATCCAACGGTTAGCAAGTTGTTTTGGGCCCATTCCTTGAGCTCAAAAATAGTATTTCAGAAAAATTTAAAGGTTGTTGCTCAAGGATGGAGTACATTACCTGTTGCCACCTTGGTGGACATTTGATCCCATGATGAAGTCTTGGGGGCAAGGCAGACATTTACCATATGAAAGATGAGACGTTCGGCATCCTGGAAATGTTTCTTCAATATGGTAGAGGCACTCAGGTTACCTGGTATCCATGGTGGGCAAATGATAGATCTGTGTGCCCTTTGGATACCAGTGGGAAAGTGGCATCATCCAGATTGAGGGTTTGGCAAGAAAATGTCTGGAGTAATGACCACCTTTTGGCTATGGACAAACGATTGAAGAGACTCTGTGTCATTCTCCTCAGAGACAAGAGTGACGTTTGTCCAGAATTGGCTAAGAGATTCGGCATATATGGTGGGGTTTAACAGAAAAGCGTTTGGTAAGGTGACTGACCATAAATCAATGGCGTTGTGAAACTTGGTCCAGTATGGCGATTTGTGAGTGAGCGGACACAGTTGTGTCGTGGGTTTTAGTTGCATGGTCGCCATTGATGAAGAGAGGTTACAGAGTTTGAACGTTAGGTTTGAGAAGAGAGGTGAGAAAAACTGCTAAGGTGGGAAAGGTATTTAAAGGGTAGGGTTATGAAACGACTGAAGGTTTTGGTGTTAGTCATCATTGTTGTGAAACTACTGATGACGTGGTATTAACTTTCAGAGGTTTGAATGACTGACCGTATTGGTGTGATCATCAGTGTGTTATAAAACAACTGAAGACTTGGTTTTAACCGTCAGACGTTGAAACAGCTGAAGTCTCTGATTTAGTCATCAGTAGTTATAAAACTACTGAGACAGTTTTGACTTCAGGTGGTGAAACAACTGAGGACATGGGTTTGTCATCAGTAGTTGTGAAACTACTGAAGACAGTGGTTTTGTCATCATTGGTTGTTTGTAAACAGCTGAAGACTGGTGTTAGTCTTCAGTAGTGTAAACTACTGAAGACATAGGTTTGGCTTCAGTTGTTTAGAAACAGCAGTGTGTAGAAACAACTGAAGAGAAATTTACTCATCAGGTGTTTCGTCAATTCATAGCTTTTCAGCTGTTTCAGTCTGACCTCCACACTCATCAGAACTTAAATCTGAGTTTCAGAGGTTTCATTGGTCATCAGTACTTATCTGCATTCTGACATCAAGTAGTTGTAGCTACATCAGCTGTTGTAAACTACATCAGCTGTTTTAACAAATAAAGTACTTCAGTACTTGTGAGGCATGTAGCCTTCAGTAGTTATAAAAACTACTGAGGGTAAAGGAACTCATCAGTACTTATATGTGACATGGTTACCAATGATCATCAGTACTTATTACTGAGATCATCAGTAGTTGTCACTTATTCTAGCTGCAGCATACCAAGCCTTACACCAGGTTGTGGAAAGTTGAACTATCCAAAGGCTTAGTAAAATGTCTGCAAGCTCATCAGCACTAGGAACAAATTTTGGATCAATCAGACCTTTTTCAAAACAATCTCTAATAAAATGGTGTCTGATTTCAATATGTTTAGTCCTAGAGTGCTGGACAGGATTCTTGACAATACAAAGAGCTGAAGAGCTGTCCATTAACAATGGAGTCTTAGTCTCTGTTATGCCATAATCCAATAATTGGTTTTGAAGCCAGAGTACCTGAGATGTACAGCTTGCACTAGCAATGTACTCAGCTTCAGCAGTTGATGTAGCAACTGAGGTTTGTTTCTTACTCTGCCAAGAAATCAAACAGTTGCCTAGGAATTGACATCCACCAGAAGTTGATTTCCTGGTCAACTTACACCCTGCATAGTCACTGTCAGAAAAAGCAACTAATTTACCAGAATGTCTAGTAGAATACCATAAACCTAGAGATGGAGTGCCTTGCAGATATCTAAAGATCCTCTTGACTGCAATCAAATGAGACTCCTTAGGTGCAGCCTGAAATCTAGCACAAACACATGTAGCAAACATAATATCTGGTCTAGAAGCTGTTAAGTACATCAAGGACCCAATCATACATCTGTAAAGTGTTTCATCAACCACTTTACCTTTCTGATCTGTATCCAGTTGTGTGGTGTTGCACATGGGAGTAGAACAGGGCTTACAGTTTTGTAAATCAAATTTTTCCAAAAGATTTTTTGTGTATTTGGACTGATGAATGAAAATTCCATCAGCCTTTTGTTTGATTTGCAAACCCAGAAAAGAATTGTAATTCTCCCATGGCACTCATTTCAAACTTTTGTTGCATCAACTTTGTAAAGGCATCACACAACTGTGGATCAGAGGATGCAAAAATAATATCATCTACATAAATTTGAACAAGTAGATTATGCTGCCCAGCTTTCTTAATGAATAAAGTTTTATCTATGGAGCCTCTAGTGAAATTATTTTCCAGAAGAAAGTTTGATAATGTCTCATACCAGGCTCTAGGAGCTTGTTTCAACCCATAAAGAGCCTTATCAAGCTTATACACCCAATTAGGATGTTTATTGTCCTCAAAACCTGGTGGTTGACATACATAAACCTCTTCTTTAATTTTCCCATACAAAAATGCACTTTTGACATCCATTTGAAAAACTTTAAGATTTTGATAAGCAGCATAAGCTAAAAACAATCGAATTGCTTCCAGTCTGGCTACAGGGCAAAGGTTTCATCATAATCAATACCTTCTTCTTGTGCAAACCCCTGAACAACCAGTCTGGCCTTGTTCTTAACAATAAGCCCATTTTCATCAGTTTTGTTCCTAAACACCCATTTAGTGCCTATTGCACACTTACCTGGAGGTAGAGGAACCAGTTCCCACACTTGCTGTTTCTTGAACTGAAGAAGCTCAAGCTGCATGGCATCAACCCATCCATTGTCCTTTAAAGCAATGTGATAATTCTTTGGCTCTTGCTGACTGATGAAGAGAGCATAGAAGCAGAAATTTGACAATTGACTTCTTGTTGATACGCCAGCAGTGATATCACCAATGATTTGAGACATAGGGTGATTCTTCAGATCTTGGTACACAATGAGATCAGTGCAAGTGTTTGTAGCAGGCTCAGCAGCAACAGATGGTGATGGTGAAGCATTTCCTTGAAACCAATCAGTAGATGGTAATTCAAAGGAAGTTGAAGTTGTAGAAATCTCATCAGCATTTGTTGTGGATTGTGCTGCTGGAGCTACAGGAACATCAGGTCTAGCTGAATCAGGCAGTTGATCACTAAACTTGAAGAGGTGAGTACTACTATCATCATCATCATCAGCACCAGCAGTACCACCAGGTGGTGAACTGTTGACAGGAGCAACAGCAGGAGTTTGATAAGGAACATATTGCAGTATGTCCAAATCAAATATCTCCACAGGGCTTTGTGGAATCTTGTCCTTTGGAGATTCATTAAACTTAACATGTAGAGTCTCTTCAACCATCTTTGTTCTACAGTTGAAGACTCTGTATGCTTTGCAAGTTGATGAATAACCAACAAAGTACCCTGCATCCACCTTAGAATCAAATTTTTGGAGTTGATCCCGTGTGTTGAGAATGAAACAAGGACATCCAAAAGCTCTGAAGAATGAAATTAGAGGGGCCAAATGATGAAGAACTTCATATGGAGTTTTCATCAACCTCTTATTTACTAGAGCTCTATTTTGTACATAGCAAGCTGTATTGACAGCTTCAGCCCAAAAAGTCATTGGCAGTCCAGAATCAGCCAACATGGACCTTGCAGCTTCAATAAGGGTCCTGTTCTTTCTCTCCACTACTCCATTTTGTTCAGGAGTTCTTGGAATGCTAAAATGCCTCTTGATTCCCTTTGAGAGGTAGAACTCATCAAGTGTATTGTTTCTAAATTCTGTTCCATTATCACTTCTAATACACTTGACTGAGAGGGAATACTGCTTCTCAACATACAACACAAAGTTGATAATCTTCTGAGCTGCCTCATCCTTTGAATGCAAGAAGAAAGTCCATACAAATCTGGAGTAATCATCCACAATTACCAGACAGTATTTCTTCTTAGCCATACTCATCACTCTCACAGGACCAAAGAGATCCATGTGAAGAAGCTGTAAGCAGGCAGTGGACTTAGGTTCTTCTATGGAGGGAAATGAAGCTTTGTGTTGTTTTCCTTTTAAACAAGCAGTGCAGTTATCTTCACATTTGAACTCCTTCATAGGCAATCCCCTTACTAAACCATGGTTTATCAGCTGATTTATGTTTTTGAGATTAACATGACCCAGCCTTCTATGCCATAGAGTAGATTCTTGAGGGGAAGCCTTGGAAAATAGGCAAGGATGGCCTTTGAGATCTATTTTCTTGGAAAGATCTAAGGCATACACTCTTCCTGTCCTGTTGGCCTTAAGGAGAGTGTATTCATCCAACACCTTATCAATCAAACTTAGAACTTTGGATGACAGAATCCAACAGTTCTGACTGGTGAAAAGAGCAACATGGCCTTTGTCACACATTTGACTGACACTCAAGAGGTTGTACTTGAGATTTTCCACATGGTTAACATCATCAAACTTTATTTCCCCATTGGAAACAAAGCCTTTGCCGATGATGTAACCCTTTGCATCATTGCCAAATGACACAAATCCCTTCCTTCCTTGAGAGTAGTCATTAAGAAGTGATCTGTTTCCTGTCATATGCATGGATCCTCCACTGTCTACATACCAGATGCCTCTGTGGCATGTTGAAGAACCCTGCAAAACAAAGCAAATTAGTTAGATTTTGAGACCCAAACCTTTTTGGTTTTGGGCCTGTTCACATCAACAGATGGTAGACTAACAGGTTTGTTGGAAATAACAGCCTGAGAGGAAGAAGATGGTGAAGAAGAGGAATCCTTTGGCTTGGACCTCCTTTTTTGTGGTTTCAACATAGGAACATCTAATTGGTTAACTCTTCCCAATAGATGTTGAACCATCATAACCAGCTGTGTCTGATTTTGTGATAAAGCTTTCAGCTCTTCAGACACATTGGCATTGGAGTTTGATAAGTTTCTATGTTACACCTTCTTCTTTTGAGCAATCTCAGCTGTTACCTGTTTAACCCCTTCCTTTTTGGATTTCTTTTTGGACTTAAGGGTTACAGGATTTGATGTTGCTGGTACAAATGTGGCTTCAAACTCAGTTTTCATTTTAACCATTTTCTCTTTAATTTCCTCTTTATGTTTGAGTTTGGATCCTCTTTTGTACCAACAGTCATCTGTAAGATGATTGAACAAACCACATACTTCACATGGTTTCTTCTTCATCTTATGTTGATCATCAACCAAAGAGGATGAAACTACTGAAGACTTGCTCTTCAGTACTTTGAAAGCATATTTGCTTTCTTGACTTCCTCTTTAGTAGTCTTCAAACTCTTTCTACTGACAGTTTTCTTCTCTTCAGTGCTGACAGTAGTTGGAGTTTGAACTTCAGGTGTTAAATCTTGCTCTCCAGTCCTTTCAGGACTTCCAGAAATAACTCCTGAGTTGATCAACTCTTTGATCATGTGAGTGTCAGCATTGGAACCATCAACATCAGCTGATTGGTTCTGAGAGGGCTTAGTGCTGACTTCTACTTTTGATGATGCTCTATCAAAAAGTGAATCACATGATGAGGTGGATTGGTTATTGCTTTCTCCATCAGATTTCACTTCTGCTCTTGAAGCAAAATCTGTAGGAGGAGCAGTGTGATTATAACCAATGCCAAACTTCACATTGGAAGCTGATTGCTTGTAAGAAGCATTTCAAAACCTTTGCATGATTGTACCCATCGATCACACTCTACTTGGGTGACTGCAAGGGTTTCTTTGAGACTTCTCTGGTCTTCCAGAATAACCTCTAGCTTAGCCTTTTCATCATTTAATTGGCATTTAAGCTTATAAATCTCATCACTTTTACTATTAAGAGCAGACTCATACTCAGCTTTTCTTTTGGAAATGGTTTTCTCAAACTCAAGTTTTTGATTTATTAATGCTACATTTGCCTCTCTAATAGAGACAAAGGCAGCTATGCATGATTCAGAACATAACTTGGCTTTAGCCTCTGAAGATACCTGAGTTACCTGTGAAGATGATGCATTTGAGCAGGAACCCTCAGTAGACTCCAGAGCCATAAGTGCTAGATTCCCAAAAGGACTGTCACCACCATGTTGATCAGCACCTGTGAACAGTTGTTCATGACCAGACATGTCATCTGCAAACTGCTCCAGTCAACAACTTCAGGGGTGAAGAAGCTATGTTGTTGAGGTGAGGAGGTTGATGAGATGGTTGAGGTTCTGGTAGTGCATGAGGTTGTGATACCATAGGAGCTTGAACTTGACTGGTTTGTGGCATGTAATAACAAGGGTAAGGGTATGGCATTTGACCCTGAGGAACGAAATATGCAGGAGATTGTGGTTGAGAATGATGACTAGAATTGACAGGATGTTGCCCTTTGTTTTGTTGACTATTGCCAGGGAAAGTCACAAAAGGTGCAGAGGAATTAGATCCAGATAATCTACATTCTCTAGCAAAGTGTCCAAGCCTTTGGCATTTGTGACACCTCAACTTACTCTTGTCAAAACCAACTTTGGTTTTGCCAGAGAGTCCTGGGAACTTTCTTCCAGTTCTTTTGTAGAACTTCTGAGATCTGATATTTATCAAGGCCATTTGGCTCAAAATATCCATCTCTTCTAAGTCATCATCCGCAATCCCCTTGAGATCATCCATGATGAAGCATAGATTGTCATTATTACACCCAGTAAACTGACTATCAACACTCACAAATGCAGAATCAGAAATGTTTGAAGAGAAATCAATATGCTCATCATACTGGCATTCAGATGAAGCATATTCTGACTCATGACTAACCAAGGCAGTGTTGCCTGGTACAAAGTCGTCAGTGAGCTTACCAGATGAAGACAATTTTCGTTTTTGTTCTATCTCTCTCTCAAATGTGAGCAATTTCCCATGGAGTTGAGTGAGAGATAGTTTGTCCAAATTTGCACTGGAGCGTAGGACAATAGTATATGTGTCCCATCTCTCAGGCAGTGATCTGAGAAATCTGTTATTCATCCTGATATTGGTGTACTCATGTTTGACCATTTTTAATTCAGAGATCAAACAAGAGAACCGCTCAAACTGTTGAGTCAGTGTCTCACCCTTCCTATGAGAGAATGTCTCATATTGTTAGGCAAGGATCTCTCTATTATTTGCCAAGACCTCATCTGTTCCTCCAAATTGTTCTTTCAAGGCATTCCAGAGGTCATGGGCAGATTCATAATGCATTACCCCAGAATAGATTTCATTGGGTAGTGCCATGGCCAGAATTCCATGGGCTTTTGCATCAATCTCAAACAATTTCTTATCCTCATCTGAGTATTGATCCTTCCTCTTCGGAACCATTTGATTGGTTTCCGGGTTATTCACCATAGGCTTGTGTGGACCATGTATCACTGATGTCCAACAACCTGAGCTGTTAACAGACAGGTGATGGAGCATACGTCGTTGCCATATGTTATACTCATTCCTAACCAGCATTGGAGGCTTGGTTGAGGAACCAGTATTGTGAGGATCATTTTAAGGAGTAGTCATTTTAGGTCCAAGAACAATTTTAATTCAAGCTTTTAAAAGATTTTACACAGACCACAACAGACTCAATGAAAACCAAGAATAAATCTCAGGATGAATGACCGAAAACACAGAAAATTCAATCTCTATAACCGTTTCTTGCAAAAATGCTAATTCAATCAAACTTGGATCTTGAATAGCAGTTTCAATGATCAATTATTAGATCGATCAATGATTAACTAGCTCTGATACCATTTGTCAGGATCAGTTATCACAAGTTCGATGGATTAGAGAGTAATGCAGCGGAATAAGATCAAGAATTAGACAATTTGTAGCAAGAATTTGATATTTGTAAACAAATACGAGAGAATATATTTCTGTGATAAGGAACGTTTCAATTATACCAAAAATTTATGCTCAATCATTTACCGATTACAATAAGGTTGACACTCCTTATATAGAGTGCAATTACTGCTATTATCACGGGGTAGTGACAACTGGCAGATCTATTACAAAAATAACTAACACTTAACAAATAACTGAAATGTTCACAACTACTGAGAACATATCAAGAGTGCTAAGTACAAAATATAAAACTACTGATAAGAAACTACTGAAACTACAACGACTGAAGAACAAACTCTTCAGTCGTTTTACAAAACTACTGAAAACATAAAACTACTGAAAGTAAACCGTCACAACTATTGAAGAAGTCCTTTTCAGCTGTTATGACAACATCTTATACTTGGTCTTCAGCACTTGTGTCTTTAGACTTTGTCTTCAGCACTTGTGTCTTCAGACTTTGTCTTCAGCACTTGTCTTCAAACTTTGTCTTCAGCACTTGTCTTCAGACTTTGTCTTCAGCACTTGTGTCTTCAGACTTTGTCTTCAGCACTTGTGTCTTCAGACTTTGTAATCAGTTGTTGTCTTCAGCTGTTGTGGACTTCAGTAGTTGTTGTGACGTCTGTGGGACTTAAATGTTTTTCTTATCCGGCTCATTGGTTCTTTTGGTCCAACAGCTGATGTTGATGGTTCCATTGCTGACACTCACATGATCAAAGAGTTGATCAACTCAGGAGTTATTTCTGGAAGTCCTGAAAGGACTGGAGAGCAAGATTTAACACCTGAAGTTCAAACTCCAACTACTGTCAGCACTGAAGAGAAGAAAACTGTCAGTAGAAAGAGTTTGAAGACTACTAAAGACGAAGTCAAGAAAGCAAATAATGCTTCTAAAGTACTGAAGAGCAAGTCTTCAGTAGTTTCATTCTCTTTAGTTGATGATCACAATAAGATGAAGAAGAAACCATGTGAAGTATGTGGTTTGTTTAATCATCTTACAGATGATTGTTGGTACAAAAGAGGATTCAAACTCAAACATAAAGAGGAAATTAAAGAGAAAATGGTTAAAATGAAAACTGAGTTTGAAGCCACATTTGTACCAGCAACATCAAATCCTGTAACCCTTAAGTACAAAAAAAAATCCAAAAAGGAAGGGGTTAAACAGGTAACAGCTGAGATTGCTCAAAAGAAGAAGGTGCAACATAGGAACTTATCAAACTCCAATGCTAATATGTCTGAAGAGCTGAAAGTTTTATCACAAAATCAGACACAGCTGGTTATGATGGTTCAACATCTATTGGGAAGAGTTAACCAATTAGATGTTCCTATGTTGAAACCACAGAAAAGGAGGTCCAAGCCAAAGGATACCTCTTCTTCACCATCTTCTTCTTCTCAGGCTGTTGTTTCCAACAAACCTGTTAGTCTACCATCTGTTGATGTGAACAGGCCCAAAACCAAAAAGGTTTGGGTCTCAAAATCTAACTAATTTGTTTTGTTTTGCAGGGTTCTTCAACATGCCACAGAGGCATATGGTATGTAGACAGTGGAGGATCCATGCATATGACAGGAAACAGATCACTTCTTAATGACTACTCTCAAGGAAGGAAGGGATTTGTGTCATTTGGCAAAGATGCAAAGGGTTACATCATCGGCAAAGGCTTTGTTTCCAATGGGGAAATAAAGTTTGATGATGTTAACCATGTGGAAAATCTCAAGTACAACCTCTTGAGTGTTAGTCAAATGTGTGACAAAGGCCATGTTGCTCTTTTCACCAGTCAGAACTGTCGGATTCTGTCATCCAAAGTTCTAAGTTTGATTGATAAGGTGTTGGATGAATACACTCTCCTAAAGGCCAACAGGACAGGAAGAGTGTATGTCTTAGATCTTTCCAAGAAAATAGATCTCAAAGGCCATCCTTGCCTATTTTCCAAGGCTTCCCCTCAAGAATCTACTCTATGGCATAGAAGGCTGGGTCATGTTAATCTCAAAAACATAAATCAGCTGATAAACCATGGTTTAGTAAGGGGACTGTTTATGAAGGAGTTCAAATGTGAAGATAACTGCACTGCTTGTTTAAAAGGAAAACATCACAAAGCTTCATTTCCCTCCATAGAAGAACCTAAGTCCACTGCCTGCTTACAGCTTCTTCACATGGATCTCTTTGGTCCTGTGAGAGTGATGAGTATGGCTAAGAAGAAATACTGTCTGGTAATTGTGGATGATTACTCCAGATTTGTATGGACTTTCTTCTTGCATTCAAAGGATGAGGCAGCTCAGAAGATTATCAACTTTGTGTTGTATGTTGAGAAGCAGTATTCCCTCTCAGTCAAGCGTATTAGAAGTGATAATGGTACAGAATTTAGAAACAATACACTTGATGAGTTCTACCTCTCAAAGGGAATCAAGAGGCATTTTAGCATTCCAAGAACTCCTGAACAAAATGGAGTAGTGGAGAGAAAGAACAGGACCCTTATTGAAGCTGCAAGGTCCATGTTGGCTGATTCTGGACTGCCAATGACTTTTTGGGCTGAGGCTGTCAATACAGCTTGCTATGTACAGAATAGAGATCTAGTAAATCAGAGGTTGATGAAGACTCCATATGAAGTTCTTCTTCATTTGGCCCCTCTAATTTCATTCTTCAGAGCTTTTGGATGTCCTTGTTTCATTCTCAACACACGGGATCAACTCCAAAAATTTGATTCTAAGGTGGATGCAGGGTACTTTGTTGGTTATTCATCAACTTGCAAAGCATACAAAGTCTTCAACTGTAGAACAAAGATGGTTGAAGAGACTCTACATGTTAAGTTTAATGAATCTCCAAAGGACAAGATTCCACAAAGCCCTGTGGAGATATTTGATTTGGACATACTGCAATATGTTCCTTATCAAACTCCTGCTGTTGCTCCTGTCAACAGTTCACCACCTGGTGGTACTGCTGGTGCTGATGATGATGATGATGATAGTAGTACTCACCTCTTCAAGTTTAGTGATCAACTGCCTTATTCAGCTAGACCTGATGTTCCTGTAGCTCCAGCAGCACAATCCACAATAAATGCTGATGAGTTTTCTACAACTTCAACTTCCTTTGAATTACCATCTACTGATTGGTTTCAAGGAAATGCTTCACCATCACCATCTGTTGCTGCTGAGCCTGCTACAAGCACTTGCACTGTTCTCATTGTGTACCAAGATCTGAAGAATCACCCTATGTCTTAAATCATTGGTGATATCACTGCTGGCATATCAACAAGAACTCAATTGTCAAATTTCTGCTTCTATGCTCTCTTCATCAGCCAGCAAGAGCCAAAGAATTATCACATTGCTTTAAAGGACAATGGATGGGTTGATGCCATGCAGCTTGAGCTTCTTCAGTTCAAGAAACAGCAAGTGTGGGAACTAGTTCCTCTACCTCCAGATTTCAGGCTGCACCTAAGGAGTCTTATTTGATTGCAGTCAAGAGGATCTTTAGATATCTGCAAGGCACTCCATCTCTAGGTTTATGGTATTCTACCAGACATTCTGGTAAATTAGTTGCTTTTTCTGACAGTGACTATGCAGGGTGTAAGTTGACAAGGAAATCAACTTCTGGTGGATGTCAATTCCTAGGCAACTGTTTGATTTCTTGGCAGAGTAAGAAACAAACCTCAGTTGCTACATCAACTGCTGAAGCTGAGTACATTGCTGCTGCAAGCTGTACATCTCAGGTACTCTGGCTTCAAAACCAATTATTGGATTATGGCATAACAGAGACTAAGACCCCATTGTTAATGGACAGCTCTTCAGCTCTTTGTATTGTCAAGAATCCTGTCCAGCACTTTAGGACTAAACATATTGAAATCAGACACCATTTTATTAGAGATTGTTTTGAAAAAGGTCTGATTGATCCAAAATTTGTTCCTAGTGCTGATGAGCTTGCAGACATTTTTACTAAGCCTTTGGATAGTTCAACTTTCCACAACCTGGTGTTAAGGCTTGGTATGCTGCAGCTAGAATAAGTGACAACTACTGATGATCTCAGTAATAAGTACTGATGATCATTGGTAACCATGTCACATATAAGTACTCATGAGTTCCTTTACCCTTAGTAGTTTTTATAACTACTGAAGGCTACATGCCTCACAAGTACTGAAGTACTTTATTCGTTAAAACAGCTGATGTAGTTCCAACAGCTGATGAAATCACAACAGCTGATGTAGCTACAACTACTGATGTCAGAAATGCAGATAAGTACTGATGACTAATGAAACCTCTGAAACTCAGATTTAAGTCTGATGAGTAAGTGTGGAGGTCAGACTGAAACAGCTGAAAAGCTATGAATTGACGAAAACAGCTGATGAGTAATTTCTCTTTAGTTGTTTCTACAACTGCTAAACAGCTGATGAGTAATTTCTCTTCAGTTGTTTCTATAACTGCTGTTTCTAAACAACTGAAGCCAAACCTATGTCTTCAGTAGTTTACAACTACTGAAGACTAACACCAAGTCTTCAGCTGTTTACACCAACTGATGACAAAACCACTGTCTTCAGTAGTTTCACAACTACTGATGACAAACACCATGCCTCAGTTGTTTCACCACCTGAAGTCAAAACTGTCTTCAGTAGTTTTATAACTACTGATGACTAAATCAGAGACTTCAGCTGTTTCAACGTCTACCGGTTAAAACCAAGTCTTCATTTTTTTTATAATAGCTGCTGATCACACCAATACGGTCAGTCATTTCAAACCTCTGAAAGTTAATACCACGTCATAGTAGTTTCAACAATTGATGACTAACACCAAAACCTTCAGTCGTTTTCTACCCCTACCCTTTAAATACCTTATCCCACCTTCAGAGTTTTTCTCACCTCTCTTCTCAAACCTAACGTTCAAAAACTCTGTAACCTCTCTTCATCAATGGCGACCATGCAACTAAAACCACGACAAAACTGTGTCGCTCATCTCACAAAATCGCCATACTAGACCAAGTTTCACAACGCCATTGATTTAATGGTTCAGTCACCTTACCAAACGGCTTTTCTGTTAAACCCCACCATATATGCCGAATCACTTAGCCAATTCTGGACAAACACCACTCTTGTCTCTGAGGAGAATGCCACAGAGTCTCTTCAATCGTTTGTCCATCGTCAAAAGGTGGTCATTACTCCAGATACTCTTCGCCAAACCCTCAATCTGGATGATGCCACTTTCCCAACTGGTTATCCAAAGGGCACAACAGATCTATCATTTGCCCACCATGGATACCAAGGTAACCTGAGTGCCTCTACCATATTGAAGAAACATTTCCAGGATGCCGAACGTCTCATCTTTCATATGGTAAATGTCTGCCTTGCCCCCAAGACTTCATCATGGGATCAAATGTCCACAAGGTGGCAACAGGTAATGTACTCCATCCTAGAGCAACAACCTATAAATTTTTCTGAAATACTATTTTTAGAGCTCAAGGATATGGCCCAAAAACAACTTGCTAACCGTTGGATATTATATCCTCGATTCATAATGGCCATAATTGAAAACCAGCTTCAAGCTGAGGGACTTGTTGGCCTGGGAGTCCCTGCTATGGCTGTAT
Organism: Flaveria ramosissima; assembly: GCA_025215565.1. NCBI lineage: Eukaryota > Viridiplantae > Streptophyta > Magnoliopsida > Asterales > Asteraceae > Flaveria > Flaveria ramosissima. The sequence goes on along the minus strand of CM046040.1, from coordinate 29,553,642 downwards.
TGCCTGAAGTATACTCCCGGCACAACTCTGACCAATCACTAAAAATGGCAGCCAAGCTGCGCAAACCCAAGCAGCTGGAACTCACAGCCACCACCACAAAATCCAGAGTCCCCACCAAACCAAAAACCAAACGCCCCAAAACAGCTATTCAGGGAGATGAGTCCCCTGAAGATGCTCCTGTACCACCAAGGCAGGATATACTTGCGGTGTAAACCCCCCAGCAGTATCAAAGACTCTACCAGCCACAGCCGCTCAGGATTCCTCTCAAAAGGAGCCTGCAGCAACCAAAGAAGGGGTACCCACTAATCTGGAATCTTCCTCATTTGAGGAGATTGCCATTGCAGAGCACCATTCTCCCCAGGTGCATAATGCTTTTACCCCATCTCCCCATGAAAATGCCCCCCAAAGTCCAACCATTATAATTGTAAACGTGCTGACTCAGCTGCATGCCTCTCCTCCTCCCCACCAAACACCAACAAAGGGGACAACCACAGCCATTGAGGAAGAGGATCAACATGCTTCTGACAACCCACATCATCGGGGTTTAAATGTTCTGTCTCCTGGTGTGGATAAGGAGCTCAGAATATCTGGTGAGGCTGCCACCTCTTCTGAATCAGCACATGATCAGACTGAGGCTGGTAACATTGCTAAGACCTCATCAGAGGCAACAGCTGATGAAGGACATCGTCCTGAGGCTGGAAGTCCCCAGTTCCAAGAAAAAGGGGCACATGCTAAAACTGGTCTACACCCAGTGCATGTACATCCTGCTACAAGCAGGAGGTCAGGTGACTCAGCATCTGCTAATGATGACCTGGGCTTCTTTTATGATGTTCTGGCCCAGAACACAATTCTTGAGGAAGAAGTCCGTAGACTACAAAGCCTACTTGACCAATTCTCTCAAGAAGCAAGTCCATTTGACACCAACATAAACCCACAGATGGCACCTTCACCTGAAGGTCTCCCAAACACTCAGCCACTCCAAACTTCCAACCCACCAGCCTCTATTTCTAGCACTGCTTCTCAGGGACAGAACCCCTCTGAGCAAACAACTGCTATCTTTCAACAATCCCTACCTCTCATCACCCCAATGATCACAGACATTGTGATCAAAACCATGGATGAGAGGCTTCCCTCAATCATACAACCCCTGGTGGAGGAGATTGTGAGCACAAGGCTTTCTGCTACTCAAACCCTTGTAACCAATGCAACCAAAAAGGGGGAGAGTCAGTCAGTGAAAGCAAAGAGGAAGAGCATACCGAAAGAAAAGGAGACTGAGAAGGAAGAGGAGTTTGTGAAGGAGACTGAGAAGGAAGAGTAATTTGTGAAGGGAGCCGGCATTGATCAAGTAGGGGAAAGTCACAAAGACTTTCATATCACATATAAGAAGAGGAAGGTTGAAGGAAAAGAAAAAGAACTCCAACTTGATGAGATGATCAAAATGGCGGATGCTACACAGAGTAAATCAATGGACTCCATTATTGATCAACTATATAGACAAGGGTTCGATACTGCATAGCTTGACTCAGAGATTAGGAGACTTGAAGTTGAAGAAATTAACTCAAGATGGGCAAGTTATGATGCATTAGAAAGAGAAAGACTGGAGATCATGATCAGATTCATTGCAAAGTACCTTGGGAGATCATTGATAGAGATTAAGTCATGGACCAGGGACCGTATCTTGGCAATAACCACCAAGATCTGTACGTCTGAAGCATACACTAAGGGATTGGTGATTGAAGCACTAAATGAGGCAGGTGCTGGGAACAGAAATGAACTAGCAAAACACTCAAAAGCCTCACTCACTACAAGAATGCTAGAACAACCTGCAAAACTTCCCACTTCAAAATCACCACTACCACAACCCATTAAACCAACTCCTTTACCCTCAAAACCAACAGCCGATGATGCACCCAAGAAGAAGAAGAGAATGATGTTGAGGCTAGAAGAAGAAGAAGAAGAGGATGATGAGGAAGAAGATAGGCTGCCTCTTTCCGCAGTCCTAACTTTGCCTAAAGCCAAACCTATGCCCATCACTCCCACCTCACAGATGGAAACGGTGAGAATAAAGATAGAAGAAGAACAGCAGCAAAGGCTTCATGATGATGAGATGCTGAAAAGCATAGACAAAACTTATGCTGCTTCTTCATCAATAATAAGTATGAAGAAAGAAGCTCTGAGATTGTTCACCCTTGCTAACACATTTCAATACCAAAAGGAAAAGGTGAGAATATGGCCTGATCCTAGGGTGGCTCACAGAATTGTGAAGAAAGACATTCCTGCGAGATACAAGGGCCAAGTAAAAAGGATCGTAGATGAAGAGATCACAGTGGTCCTGGTAGTATCACCCTGGGAAATTGTACAAGATTTCAAGAAGGCTTATGAGACTAAACAGCCACCCCAAAAGATGTTAGAGAACAGAGTAATTAAAAAGGGGTTAGTCTACAAGAAGCTTGAGAACTTCAAACAAAATGAGCTCAGTCTGTTACTTGAAGGTACTCACCCAGATGAGTTTGCATACAGACAGATTACAATAGTTGAGCTCAAAAATGGCAAACAGGCTAAGTATATTTCAGAGCTGTATGGGCGTGAAGGATTGTTTGATGGTGAACCAGAAAATCTTACCATGGAAGAACAAATTATGTTTCTCAGAGCATACACCAGAGAATCCTACAGGCTTATACATGGGAAGTGAGTCTCATGGATGGGGGAACAGCTCAGTGTCCAATTCCCCAATACAGAGCTCCCATCCATACATTGCCAACCAAATCATCAGAGACTCATTTCCAGGCCAGTGCTTATAATGGGTCATCTTCTCAACTGATCAAGAAGGAAAAAGACCAACCATTCTGCCAACAATAAGTGGGACCTCAATAAAGTTTAAGGTTTTGGCTGTATTGGTTCAGGGGGAGTTTGTTGGACCAAAAGAACCAATGAGCCGGATCAGAAAAACCTTTAAGTCCCACAGACGTCACAACAACCGCTGAAGTCCACAACAGTTGAAGACACAAGTGCTGAAGACAAAGTCTGAAGACACAAGTGCTGAAGACAAAGTCTGAAGACACAAGTGCTGAAGACAAAGTCTGAAGACACAAGTACTGAAGACAAAGTCTGAAGACAAGTGCTGAAGACAAAGTCTGAAGACAAGTGCTGAAGACCAAGTATCAGACGTTGTCATAACAGCTGAAGAGGACTTCTTCAGTAGTTGTGACGGTTTACTTTCAGTAGTTTTATATTTTCAGTAGTTTTGTAAAACGACTGAAGAGCTTGTTCTTCAGTCGTTGTAGTTTCAGTAGTTTCTTATCAGTAGTTTTATATTTTGTACTTAGCACTCTGATATGTTCTCAGTAGTTGTGAACATTTCAGTAGTTTGTTAAGTGTTAGTTATTTTTGTAATAGATCTGCCAGTTGTCACTATCCCGTGATAACAGCAGTGATTGCACTCTATATAAGGAGTGTCAACCTTATTGTAATGTGTGAATGATTGAGCAGAAATATTTGGTATAATTGAAACATTCCTTGTCACAGAAATATATTCTCTCGTATTTGTTTACAAATATCAAATTTTTGCTACAATTTGTCTAATTCTTGATCCTATTCCGCTGCATTCCACTCTAATCCATCGAACTTGTGATCACTGATCCTGACAGTTGAGAATTAATGTGATCACAAGGTCAAAACCATAAGATGTGATCAAGCAACTGAATTCAAGAACCAAATCCTTGATACATTTTGTGATGAAAAAGGTATTACAAGACAATATAGTGTTCCCAGGACTCCTTAGCAAAATGGAGTTGCTGAGAGGAGAAACAGGACACTTATTGAAGCTGCAAAAACTATGTTGTCTGACTCTAAACTGCCCATCACCTTCTGGGCAGAGGCAGTTAATACTGCTTGCTATGTGCAAAACAGAGTTTTAGTAGTTAAGACACATGGTAAGACTCCTTATGAACTTTGGCACAAGAGAAAACCTTTCATTGGTTTTGTCAGGTCATTTGGATGTCCCTGCACCATCTTGAATACCAAGGATCAAATTGCCAAGTTTGCTGCGAAATCAGATGATTGACACTTCATTGGATACTCTTCCTAAGCTAAGGCTTATAGAGTATACAATCTCAGAACTAGAATTGTTGAGGAGTCAGCCAATGTGACTTTCAATGAACACACACCCTATGTGGCTGGTTCTGGTCCTGATTGGCTGTTTGATCTTGATTTAGTTACCAACTGTTTTAACAAATCTTGTGAGCATGTTTCAGGATCTGCAGAAAATTTAAATACAGGTGATCCTGATCCAAGATTTGAGCTAGGAAGACCCTCAACTCATAAATCTTCAGCTCCAGTTGGAACTACTTCAGCAAATGAGGTCTCTATAAGCACAACAATGACAAATTCAGCTGATACATCTAGTATGCCTTCAAATTCTAGCTCAGAGGCTGCTCAACCAAACAAAGACACCTCCATTGTAGAAGACAACAATGGTGATGGTGATAGTGATCAAGAATTTCTTGATGCTAATAACCACACCATAGATGACAACATCAATGATGTCACACACTCATTGGATCAAGTTAATCTTGATAAGTGTGATAATGTGGAGGGTGAATCATCTAGGCCAGATCTAAATTTCTCAAATTTGGATCTTTCTCAGCAACTTGCTGTGATCCCTCAGCTAAGGATCCACAAGTCTCACCCCACCACAAACATCATTGGAGATGTTGTCACAGGGGTAAGAACAAGAGGACAAACCCATGAAGCAAATGTTTGTCTGCACTCTTTTTTCTTATCCCAGATAGAGCCAAAGAAAGTTGATGAAGCTCTAAAGGATAGAAGTTGGGTTGAAGCTATGCAACAAGAGCTGCTTCAATTCAAAAGGCGGAAAGTTTGGAACCTTTGTCCTCTTCCTCATGGGAAGACTACCATTGGAACCAAATGGGTTTTTAGGAATAAGAAGGATGATAGAGGAATCATCATCAAGAACAAGGCAAGACTAGTTGTTCAAGGATACACACAAGAAGAAGGGATTGACTACACTGATGTCTTTGCTCCTGTAGCAAGATTAGAAGCTGTTAGGATATTCCTGGCATTTGCTGCATCCAAGAACTTCAAGGTCTTTCAACTTGATGTAAAGTGTGCTTTCTTATATGGAGTGATTGATGAAGAGGTTTATGTCAAACAACCACCTGGTTTTGTAGACCCTGATCATCCTGATTATGTCTGCAAGCTTGACAAAGCTCTTTATGGGCTGCATCAGGCACCCAGGAAGTGGTATGAGACACTATCTGAGTATCTTTGTAAACATGGATACAGGAGAGGTACTATAGATGGAACTCTCTTCATCAAAGGACAGGGAAATGACTTATTGCTGGTTCAAGTATATGTAGATGACATCATCTTTGGTTCAACTAATCCAAAGCTCTGCAAAGACTTTGAGAAGCTGATGAAAGACAGATTTGAAATGAGTTCAATGGGAGAACTAAATTTCTTTCTGGGAATTCAAGTGAAGCAGGTTGAAGATGGCATCTTCATAAGTCAGTCAAAGTATGTTCAAGACATACTCAAGAGGTTCAACATGACTGATTGTAAGATTGCTAAGACACCCATAGCTAGAAACCACTCCCTTGGACCTGATCTTGAGGGGGAGTGTGTAGATGAACACTTATACAGGGCTATGATTGGGTCTCTTATGTATCTTACAGCTAGCAGGCCTGATATCATGTTTGCTACATGTATTTGTGCAAGATATCAAGCCAACCCTAAGATGTCTCACTTAATCACTGTGAAAAGGATTTTAAGATACCTCAAAGGTGCTTCAACACTTGGTCTATGGTATCCAAAGAATCCTAACTTCAATCTGTATGCCTATACAGATAGTGATTATGGTGGTTGCAACATGACTGCAAAGTCTACATCTAGGGGATGTCAATTCCTTGGTGGAAGGGTTGTCTCATGGCAATGCAAGAAACAATCCTGTGTGTCTGCATCAACTGCTGAGGCTGAATACATTGCTGCTGCAAGCTGTTGTGCTCAAGTGCTTTGGATTCAAAATCAGATGCTGGACTATGGATTCAACTTCAAAGAGACTCCTATCCACATAGACAACAACAATGCTATCTCTATCACTGAGAACCCTGTGCAGCACTCAAGGACCAAACACATCAACATCAGGTATCATTTAATAAGAGATAACTATAAAAGGGATTAATTAAACTAGTCAAAGTTCATACAGATGAACAATATGCTGATCTATTTACAAAAGCTTTTGATGAACAGAGATTTAAATATCTGATATCAGCTATTGGGATGATTAACTTTGAGTAGACTTTTTCTTAAAACTAATTCTAATTATTTCTTCTTAAAATATGTGTGTCCTAAGTTGTCTAGTTCATCACTTTCATAAGCTCATGTTTTCTTTGGATGTAAAATTCTTTTTGAAGACTTTTCTTAGATTCTTGAAAATTTTCTGATACTTCGGAAGATAAAATTTTATCTTCGGAAGAAAAACATGTCTTCAAAATAAATAACTGTTTAAGAAATTTTACCTTCGGAAGAAGTCTAAATCCATCTTCCGAAGCTTAAATTCTTATCTTAGACACTTATTTGTTTTTAAGGACTTTTTCCTTTCAAAGCAAAATTAACTCTCGGATGCTTTGTTGGTCTTTATACAAAGCAGTCAAGGGTTTATTTCTCTTCCGAAGCATAAATTTTCAAGACTCTCAGGAAAATCTTCCGAAGCCATTTTAGCTTCGGAAGCTTTTTCATTAAAACTTCCGAAGACAAATTACCTTCGGAAGCTTTTCGAATTCCAAGAAAACTACTTTTTGAGCAAAAGTAAACTACTTTTTCAGAGGTGGGACCGACTTCCGGATTTCAAAGTTTATCCTCTTTCATTAACTTTGGTTCAAATCCCTTTTCACATAAATACCCAACGGTTCCCCCTCTTCCTCACTATCTTCCTCAATTCCACTATTCCTCTAACCTAATTCTCTAAACCGCCTTTGCTTTCTACCTTTCTTCACCCTTAAGCTTCTGAAATGGCCAACCTTAACCGCAGAAAACAACCCAGATTTCTCCATGCAACTTCACAGGCAACATAATCAAGTTGCTCTGTTAAGCTCTGAGAAAGATGCAAGTTTCTCAGAGATTTGCCAATTCTTAACTCTATCCAACTACTTCACCTCCCTAACCATTGATCCTACTCTTTATGAGGATCACTTGCTTGAATTCTGGAAGACCTGCCAAGAGGTCATTATGGATGGGGAGAAGGCACTGTCTGCCACAGTGCAAGGGAGGACAATCTTCATCACTCCGGCCATCATTAACCAACATTTGCAGCTGGATGATGAAGAAGGTGAGTTGTCCTTCCCAAGGAAGCTGTTAATCATTCCTTTGAGCAGATGGGCTATGAGGGAGATTTCTCTGTAAAGACCTTCAGGAAAGGGAAGGTCTCATCCCAGTGGAAATACCTGCTCCATGTGGTTATCCACAGCTTATCAAACAAGCATGGTGGGTGGGACCAGATTCCTGAGGATCTCTCCTTTATAGTTCATGGAATGGTTCAGGGGGTCAAGTTCAGGTATTCTCAATTTGTTTATACTAATTTACTTGCAAACTAGACTCCTTAGAGTATTACATGTTTCCTAGATATGTTCAACACATTCTCAACTGTGAACTGGGCTCACAGTTGAGGGAAACAAGTAATATTCTTAAATTGGGACAGATGAAGCCCGAAATCTTTAAAATAATGAAGAAGCCAACTGTAGGCTTCCAGGGGTAGAAACAGCCCTAGTCCCCAAAATGTTAGAGCTCATTGCTCAAGGTGACAACCTAGCACACAAGCTAGTGTTGAACCCACACCTCTTTTATCCTTACCTCTAAAAAGACCACAATAACCCTCACCTACCAAAGAAAATCCAAACGAACCCCTGCTCAGGCTATTGAGTCTGTGCAGGCCCCCATATACTCAACCTTACAGGAGGAAGTGGACACTAGAGCTCCCACTTCCCCTAGGAGCAAACCACTCCCATTTCTTCACCTATCAGGGCTGAGGTTCCTCATGCTCACCCTGATGAGCTCACAAGCCCAACAGCCTTAAGCCTTCACTCTGAGTCTCAACACTCAAGTGAACAACCTTCAGGGGACAGTTACCATCCCCAACCTTTAGATCTCAACCAACCAATTCCCAACCTATCCTTCTATACTGATGAAGACTTAGGATTCAGTGAATACCATGAGTCTCTCTTCTCCTCCCTACTCAAAGAGAGATGAGTACCTCTGACTCTCCTCAGTCTATCCCACATCAGTCACATATTACTGAGGTGGCCACTCCTGAACATGTTCAGGATGTCCATATGGAAGAGGCTCTCACTTTTGAAAGTGATTACATCATTAAGACCTCAACCATGGCAACTCAGCCCACTGGCATCTCAACTGAGGTTGCTAGTGAGCAGAGAAAAACCAGCAGCCAAGAACCTCAAGCTGGTGGTGAGGAGAGGACTTTGGTCCAATCATCTCATCCTCCAATGATTCTTCTGATGGAGAAGAGGGGAATTTGAGACTAAAGGTGCAGAAATTGTCAAAAACATGCTCCTATTTAGTCTCTAAGGTTAGTCACTTGGAATCTCAGGTGACTACCTTACATAACAGGGTCAATGATCAGCAACTTCAGATTTCATATCTAAAGGAAAAACTAGCTGGGAGACCTTTAAGGAGAGCTCAACCAGGAACACAAGAACTTGTGGAAGTGATTGACTTATCCTCCAGCTCACCTATGCAAGTGGGTGATGCTACCAAAAAGGGGGAGAAAGTTATTACAACCACAGAACCTGGGAGTTCTTCACAGAGAATGGACATAGAGGACTCACCATCCTCACTTGTTGTTGTGCATTCTCAGCAACTTCCTCAAGTTCACATTAATGTGGACTCTATAGACTCTATCATCAGGAGTCTCTTTGAGGAAGGTATACCAAGGGCTGTCTCATCTCCACCACAAGGAACTGCCAACTACATCATAAGGTGGAGGTATGATGCTGACAGAAGAGCCCTTATCCTTCATAGAGTTCAAGGGCAACAAGAAGTGTTTGATTTCCAAAACCTGAACTTCTATGAAAGATTGGATCTAGTCAACATGCCACTTGTCAATCCAAGCAATTCAAGACAAGCTGACAGGTTGGCTTAAAGAATCCAAGATAGGATCCTTACAGAGTTCTATCTAAGAATGAGACTTAGGCAATCAGGAAATGTCATCGGTCAACTGGATGTTGAGGTGGACCCTAAGATTAGTTTCATAGGGGAAACCTTGACTGAAGGCCCAGTGGCATAACTTAAGACCCCTGTCTCGTCATCAACAACTGTTGCAGAGGATCAAACACCTTCTGAGACACCTGCTGGTGAAGGTGTTTCTTAGCCTCTCTCTGGCCAGAGCATGGAAGCTACACAAGCAATAAAGGCCAAGCCTCTATCCACCCTGAGTCACAAAGGTCTGTTGGTGACAAAGGGAAAAGGATAATGACTCCTGAGGAAATTGAGGAGGAAGAGAGAGAGAGGAAAAGGAAGCTAAGGGGAGAAAGTTCCTCTGGTTCATCAAGCTTCATGCAAGCTGCAATCAGGGCTGCCCCTAGACCAAATACTCAAGATGATGAGTTAAGGGCAGTCAGGATTAATTATTTACAGACCAGGAACTATGATATTGATGAAATCATCTCCCTCCCCTTAGAAGAGTTAAATGAACTGGCTGACATGGAAGTGTCAAGAGAGATGAAGGAGAAAGAGGATGCAAGGCTACTTCTCCAATTCAAAGAGGAGAAGAGACAGAAAAGACTCTACAATCATGCTCCCACTCTCTCTTCAGTTCAAGAAAGTCCTGCACAGGAAGATGTGGCTCCACAAGAACCTCAGGTAGATAAAGAAGAAGATAGGATCAAGATGATCAACTACCTGAGTGCCACAGGCTTCTATCAGGCAGATGCACTTCTTCCCCTGTCCTATGACTTCATTGAGTTTGAGTACCTAAAGCAACTTGAGCTTGAGCTAGTCAAAGAAAGAAAAACAACCAAAAGGAAGCTAAGGGAAGAAGCTGCAAAGTCAAGAGCCATCATCTAAAAGAGTGTAAAGAAGTCTGCTGACAGACAAAGGATGATGAGCTTCTTGAAGCTATATGGATTCTCCAGAAGGAGACTTGGCCCCATGTCTCTATCCATAATGAATGAGCATATAAGGGTGATCAAGTAGAAGATCAAGAGTGGTGAACTTATTGACTTGCACTCTCTTCCAAGTCAAGTCCCACCTGAAGTGGAGGTCAAGTTTGAAAACCTGAGACACCTCAACCAGAACCTCCAGCTGAGCGTCAGCAAGCTTCATCTTCTGATCCAAGGCAGGGTCAAACTCCTTCTCCTTCTGAACCTGTGAGGGAGGAACACCCAACTGAGAAAGACAATGATGATCAACAAGGTGCTGCAGACCAGTCTTCTCAGTTAAAGTCATCAAAGAGGAAGAAGAGAATGACTTCTAAACCAAAGACAAAGAAGAAGAAGCCTAAGTCATCTACCTCTACACCTCAGGCTGAATCAGATCAACCTGAGGAAGTGCATGATGAGGCAGCCCAATCAACTCCTATGCAAGTGGCTCCTCTAACAACTGAGACACCCATCTTGTCCTGGACTTACTCTACCAATCCAGAAAGATGGCATGTAATCAGAGATCAAGGTGTTGAGAATGTCTACTCCTGGAAAGACATAATTAACTTACCTCTGCATGATCTCTTTGAGATGAGAAGATACTATGAAAGTCTTGATGATCTTTACCATCTTATGAAGAAAGGAATGGTCATGATTGTACTGAAGACCACCAACATTTGAAGATCTTCTAAGTGTTTTGGTAGCATCCGCCTAGGGGGAGTTTGTAAGTCTGATGCAACCCAAAACATCCAAAGTGTCTCTGCAACATGCACTAAGTACTGAAGTATAGAATGCTTCGGAAGTTTTACACAATGCATTAGAAAATACTCTAAGTGTAAAATCTTCCGAAGCCAAGACCAATATCTTCCGAAGCCAAACATGAAGTCTTCCGAAGCCTCAGAGACAAAGTCTTCCGAAGCTTCAACCTATGAAGACAGATTTCTTCCGAAGACTTTTAGTACACATGGTTTATCTGATGTACTGTTCCATAAAGCACCTTTCCGCTGCATCTCTGTAAAGTCACCAACTTACATGAGTTGGTGAAAAGGTCCATGCTTTTGGTAACTGTACATTGAGGTCTTGAGTCTGTAACTTTCTACTTTATGTACTTTATCCTTTTTGTAATGTATAAGGATGTGAGCTATGGCATGTCATAGTCACAAGGTCAAAAGGCAGATATGCCTTTTGATCCTACAATTGATTTTGTTAGTGTCTAGTCAATTGTATCCAGCTGGCTTTCAAAGTATAGCCGGCTGTAGGTTGTAGTATAAGTATTCCAAGTTCTTGTATCTCTCTTTATGCTTTGTAACACTTGTAAAAGAACTTGAGAAAGCAATATACTGCCTCCTTGAAACCCAACTCTCTTGTTCTGTCTCTTTACTTTACTTGTGTTCTTTGTATCACCTTGGTTAATCCAGTTCACTGTTTGATTAAAGTTTAGTTGCTCTCCTCATTGTGTTGTTGTGTTGTAATTGTGTTCAAGCCCTTAAATGGTCCTGCAATCATTAACTTTAAGAAACTAAAGAGCTCAACCGCACACATGTAATAACATCATGCTAATTCTAAACGTAAATCTTATATGTTCCAATTAGGATTCCATTGTTGGAGACCTCCACTTTTTGTCAAGCTCATAATTTATATAAGGATACCAGGTGAGTTTAAGTGTTCCCCTTTTTATTACTGTTTTTGGGATGAAGCATGCTCTATTTAAACTAAGCTGTTTCTGTGCTATATTATGATGCTATATGTTGTGGTTATGTTTGAGACCTGCTGATACTTGTATCACAATCATTAATTCTTTTGTGAACCGCTTGTTAATATGGGTAGATCTACTTGGGGAATCCCCCACACAGTGCCTCCTATGATGAACGGGAAGGGTACCACACTGAGATCCTGCGGGGTCGTTTGTGGCATGTAACAGGTTTTATAAGATACTACGGTGGACCATCCGGCAGGTACGGTCCACTGGTTTGAGGCTTAGTTCTCCCCATGGGGATTTAACCAGTAACTTAATTTTTGAAGAGGCCAGCCGGGGTTGAGTGCAGGGTTGATTGTGATCTCCACAACAAAGATGCTATGATTTAAGAATCTAATGTGGATTCCAATGAATCCCTTTTGTTTTTAAACTTTAAGCGCTTGAACTCACCAACTTTATGTTGACACAAAAACCTTTTTGAGCATGTCTTCAGGTACAGCTAGGGAAGTTAGATGAGCTATAGTAGATGTCTAAACCCGAAGCAAGAATTGAGGGCAGAAGTTGAAGGCAAAAGTTGAGTCTAGAAGCCTGAGTTACGGAAGCCTCAAGAAATGTAGACCAACTGATTACTTATGATACCTATAAATTTTAGATCGAGATGCCTTGTCAGTTGAAACAAAGCAAACATCCTAATGTAAATAGTATGAAAAGCTTTGTAATAAACCATTTAGTTCCGCTGCATTTTGGTTGTTGTTCACCAATCTTTTACGTCCCGCCTCTCTGGGCCCGGGGTGTGACACCATTGTTGCTTGCCTTCGGTATTATGGCCATGGAAGGTCTATGATAGGCTTCGGTCCAGTACCAACGGACGGAAGGGCATAGCGCATGACAATGGTATACCTGAATTTTTACCTTCGGTGATGTGGCCATGAGGTGCTGTGCACCGTAATGGAAGGCCTATGATAGGCTTCGACCCAGTACCAACGGACGGAAGGGTAAAAGTTCATGGTTTTGATGGAAAGAAAAGATGTAATAATAAACGAACGGATGAAAATAAGAATGTATGAACAAATGGAAGTTAATGAACGAATGATGAAGATAATAATGATATTATCTACGTGTACGTATGATGTATGATCGCATGAAAGTAATGAACGGTTTTAACGAAAGAAAAGTATGTTTTATTATAAAACTAGAACTCACTCAGCAAAACTGACTTTTATGTGTTTCCAGTTGGTAGGTAATGGTTGCTGAGGATGGCACGAGGCGGCTACTTAGCTCTTTTGGATGACATCCATATTTATAATGCTCTTGTAATGAAATGGAACATGTATTTTGTAATTGGAAAATGATGTATTAAATTGCAAAAGCCTTTATTATTAAATGGAATGTTTGTTAAATGTTTCCGCTGTAACGTTTTATGAGATATGAATGTAATTATATATTCTATGTGCGATGAGAATCCAACTGTAAGCGTTCCGGGAACGGGGCCTTACAAGTTGGTATCAGAGCCAAAGTTTAAGTGAAATGGGTAAATTTTCAAGATAAACCTTAACTTAAACTAAAAATGGGACGGAAAGAGAATGGGATGCCAATCTGAGTAGCTGCGTGCCATCAGGTATTTTCGTAATGTTAACCGGTATTACGTGCGTATATTATGTGGTTTATGTGTTGTATGTAGATTTAGATACTGATGTAGTATGGATAGGTAATGCTCGGGGTATGATGAGTAAAGTAAGTGGCTAATCACAACTGGCCACTATAATTAGGGACTTACTATACTTGACATAAACTGAGCTGTTTCCTTGAATGACCGTGTTAGTGTTTGAATTTTATAGTGTGTTTAGAGGATGGCCGGTGGTAGGTCTTCGAAGGCGTGTCAGGTGAAGGTTGTGGTGGACGTGGTGCTGGATCGCGTGTCACGAGGAGCATGACAAGGGCTGCTGAAATGGCACTCGAAGAGCCTGAGATCCATAACCCGGAAGGCGGTGATGATAGTGCTAACCTGAGCACCGCATTGAAATAGGTTGTGGTTGCGGGAGTTCAACAAGCGATGCAGACGATTCTGCCGTCTATAGTGACTAAGGTAATTAGGGCGGTGAAGGAGACGACCATGATTGAAGTAAACAAGGAGGGTAGCAGCGACAAGAATTGTAAAGGAAAGCGGGTTGAACGTGAGAGTTTCACTCCAAACAACAAGGCTGCGAGGGTGGATGACCGACGTGTGGTCACATCCGGTGCGGGGTCGAGAAGGTGTGACAAGTGTGGACGAAAACACCTCGGGGAATATAGATTGGGGACCAATGTCTGTTTCTGTTGTGGAAGGACCGGACATGTGGAGAAGAACTGCGGTATGGTAAGGTGTTATTCTTGTGGTGAGGAAGGCCACATGATTAGGGATTGCAAGAAGCCGAGTGATGAAGGTTCGGGAGTGAAGAAGGCTGGAGGAGAAGGATGAGTGCTAGAGCGTTTACGATTTAGAGGAGGCTAGGACGGACCCCGATGTTGTGTCAGGTACGTTTCTAGTAAACCGAACACTAACTTCGGTGTTAGTTAATTTTGGTGCTAGTAAGAGTTTCATTTCTGCTGCCTTTTGTGCTAAGCCCTTCGTTGTAGAAACTGCCATAGGTAAGTCTACCAGGATTTTGATGCGATAGATGATCATGACGTGGAATTAGATGGTCATAAATTTCCAGTTAGACCATGAGGCGGTTTTAATGTAGACCTAGGAATGGATTGGTTGGCGGAATACGAAGCGAACATTGTGTGTCACAAGAAGATGATCCGATTGACAGCGCCTGACGGGAGTTTGGTGACGTTTTATGGTGATCGAGACACGGCGATCCCGAAGGTAATCTCAATGGCGGTGGCAGGAAGGTGTATGAGGCGTGAATGTAGTGCCTACTTGGCCTATGTAAAGGATGTGGATACGCCAACATCACAAGTATTCGATGTCGCAGTTGTGTGTGACTTTCCAGATGTATTTCCTGAAGACTTACCAGGAGTGCCACTTGACCCCGAGATTGAGTTTCAGATTGATTTGATACCGTATTGGTTGGCTTTGGCTGAGATGAAAGAGTTGATGGAGTAATGGCAAGAGCCGTGTGATAAGGGGTTCATTAGACCGAGTATCTCTCCTTCGGGTGCTCCGGTCTTATTTTTGAAGAATAAAGACGGTAGTATGAGGATGTGTATACACTACCGTTAGTTGAATAAGCTGACAGTGAAGAATCGGTACCCCTACCGAGAATTGATGATCTGTTTGATCAGCCCTACGGTGCCAATGGATTTTCAAGGATAGACCTTCGATCTGGTTATCATCAGTTGAAGGTAAAGGAGCAGGATATTCCTAAAACAGCTCTTCGCACGCATTATGGACACTACGAGTTTCTCGTTATGTCTTTTGGTTTGACCAATGCGCCAGCTGCTTTTATGGATTGGATGAATCGAGTGTGTCGGCCGATGTTAGATAAATCAGTGATTATGTTCATTGAGGATATCCTGATTTATTCGAAGAGCGAGGAGGAGCATGCCGATCACATTCGAGAGGTGTTGGAGACACTGAGAAGGAAGAAATTGTATGCCAAAGTTCTCCAAGTACGCATTCTGGTTGCGCGAGGTTCGGTTTTGGGTCATGTAGTGAACCACGACGGGATTATGGTGGAACCGGCAAGGGTGGAGGCAGTGATGCAATGGAAGTTTTCTAAGACGCCATCCGAGATTCGTAGCTTCTTGGGTTTGGCGGGCTACTACAGAAGATTCATTCAAGACTCCTCCAAGATCACCTCCCCACTAACTAAGTTGACCCGGAGAGATGTGAAATTTGTATGGGGTCAAGCTCAAGAGAAGGCGTTCGATGAATTGAAGGCAAGGCTGATTCAAGCTCCTGTTCTGTCATTACTCGATGGAAGTGAGGATCTGGTGTTTTATTCTAATGTTTCCTAATCGGGGTTGGGGTGTGTGTTAATGTAGAATGAAAGGTTATAGCTTATGCACCCGACAGTGGAAGGTTCACGAGGTAGAAAGCCTAAAGATAGGCAGAAATCGTATGCCAATAAGAGACGTTGACCGATTGAATTTCAGATTGGTAATAGAGTTATGTTGAAAGTCTCACCTTGGAGAGGTATCATTCGATTCAGAAAGCGGGGCAAGTTGAGCCCGAGATATAGAGGGCCTTTCCGAATCATTGCTCGAGAAGGAGAGGTGGCCTATAGATTGGAGTTACCAGATGAGCTAAGTGGGATCTGAGGAAATGTTTGTCGGACGAGGATATGATTGTTCCAATGGATGATATCGAGGTAGATGAACAGTTCAATTATGTGGAGCAACCCGTGGCAATCATCGATCGAAAAGAGAAGAGGCCAAGCAACAAAGTGGTTCCATTTATGGGCGTACAATTGAAGCACAGGAAGAGATGCGAGTCAACGTGGGAGACTGAAGAAGAAATAAGGCAGCATTACCTATTTTTGTTTGAGGAATAACAGGTTTCGGGGACGAAACTTAAATAAGGGGGTGGACTTGTAACACCCGGAAAGTTTTCTTTGAGGCCGACGAAAGAAGAAAAAGAAATAAAGTCCAAAGTCGGGGGATCAAACTTGCCAAAACAGGAAAATTTTGAATGGGTGGGAGTATAAAAGGAGGAGGGCAGCCCACACCCTCCCCCACACTCACACATTTCAGCCATAGAGAGAAAGAGGAAGAAAAAGTGGTCTCGAGCTTGGTTCGTGTGGATTCGAGCGTGAAAATCAAAGTGTAGCGGGTTGAATCGAAGTTCATCTTGTCAGGATCGTTTGTGTGAGTTCTAGGACCCCTCTTTTACATGTTTTCAAACGATTTTGGGCCTGGAACACATCAAAACCCGTTTTTGAAAAAGTTGGGTGAAGAACCCGTTTGAATGCGTATTTTTATGTGTTTGATGCGTTTGGGGTTGGATTTCGTGCTTGTGTATGCATGAATGGTGTTGTGGTAGGTGTTTTTAAGGTTTAGGATGGTTGATTTGGGCTAAAATCGAGTTTGGAAGAGCTTGGAGGCCGAAAGGGGCAGTTTGTGTTCTGCTGGAACTGCATTCTGCACCAGCTAGGGCTAGGCGACCGACTGGAGTGCGATTGGAGGCCATACGACCAATTGGCGTGCGACTGAGGTCCATGCGCACGATTGCAATGCGACTGAAGTCCATACACATGATAGTCATGCGACTGAAGTTCATGTGCCTGTAAGGCATGTGATTGAAGGATTGTGCGACTGAGGTACATTCGGACGAAGGTTATGCGACTGAGATCCATGCGCCTAGAGGCTATGCGACTGAGGTTCGTTCGCACGAAGGGTATGCGACCGAAGCCCATGCGCCTGAAGTCATGCGACCGAAGGCCATACGCATGAAAGCTATGCGACTGAGAGTCCATACGCATAGATGTCCATTCGCCCATAGGTCCATTTGCATAGGGTCCATTCGCATGGTGTCCATTCGCCTAAGTGTTCAGTCGCCTGGAAGGCCATGCGACTGGAGGGTGTCCGTACGCCCGAAAGAACAACGGTTTATTTTATGACTTTCGAGGGAAAGTGCAGTTGTGGGTTTTGACTCGGGAGGTTCCCGGAGGTTCGTGTAAGTTGACTTTCGAGGTCATAGAGGTTATGTTGGGCATGTTGATGATGATGTTATGTATGATGTTATGCATGGTGGTGCGTGTGACTCATAGTATGTATGATGTGTTATATACGTATGATGATGCCTGTGTGGTGATGCTGTATGTTTAGGTTTGTGTTCCTTATTATGTATGTTTATCTTTCCGTGGCTTTACGTGGAATGCTAATGAATGACATGAAACTATTATGTAACGTAAAGTGGAAGATAATAAAAGTGGAACATGATAAATGAATGCATGCATTAATAAACGATTGAATGTAACAAAAGTCTTGCAAGCATTGGATATCAGGACACGCCATTAAAAGGTGTTAGCCCAACGGTGTGTGGGTTCGCTACCCCGTGAGGATGCATATCGGGGTCCTTCTTTGTGATTGACCATTTGTATAGAACCATTGTTGCTTGCCTTCGGTACTGTGGCCATGAGGTGCAGTGCACCGTAATGGAAGGTCCATGATAGGCTTCGGTCCAGTACCAATGGACGGAAGGGCATAGCGCATGACATTGGTATACCTGAATTTTTACCTTCGGTGCTGTGGCCATGAGGTGCTGTGCACCGTAATGGAAGGCCTATGATAGGCTTCGTCCCAGTACCAACGGACGGAAGGGTAAAAGTTCATGGTTTTGATGGAAAGAAAAGATGTAATAATGAACGAACGGATGAAAATAAGAATGTAGAATGGAAGTTAACGAACGAATGATGAAGATAATAATGATATTATCTACGTGTACGTATGATGTATGATCGCATGAAAGTAATGAACGGTTTTAACGAAAGAAAAGTATGTTTTATTATAAAACTAGAACTCACTCAGCAACGCTGACTTTTATGTGTTTCCAGTTGGAAGGTAATGGTTGTTGAGGATGGCACGGGGCGGCTACTCAGCTCTTTTGGATGACATCCATATTTATAATGCTCTTGTAATAAAATGGAACATGTATTTTGTAATTGGAAAACGATGTATTAAATTTCAAAAGCCTTTATTATTAAATGGAAAGTTTGTTAAATGTTTCCGCTGCAACGTTTTATGAGATATAAATGTAACTATATGTTCTATGTGCGATGAGAATCCAACTGTAAGCGTTCCGGGAACGGGGCCTTACACAAAGTGTTCCTCCTGTTCATCATTGGGTATGGAGTGGTCTTCCTGAGCTTGAACATCAAGAGCATCATTAATATCTTCCGCAGGAACTTCTCGGGAAGCATTTTGTTCTTCCGTAGGAGTTACAGGACCTTCTCCGTAGGAGTTACAGGACCTTCTACGGATGGTATATGAGGACTTGATAAATCATCTCCAATGTTTGTTGTATCTTCTTGAGAGCATGGAAAAGCTGATGAGACATTATTCATATCTCCGGATACACAATGTACATCCGCGGATGCAGTGTCAGCAGCTGCTGATGAAGTGTTTCCATCTGAGGATGTGCATTCAGTTTGCTGGACTTGTGCAGCATCCTTGTCATTATTTGTTGTTCCTAGTTCCATGATACTTGATGTGTGTATTCTTAGAGGATCAGCAGATAATGACACTTCATTCATATTTGGGGGAATAAATGGATAACATGTATCATCAGATCCTGCATTATTCAAATAACCAGAGTTAAATAAGTCTGTTAGTGCATCTATATCAAACAACAATGATAATCCTTTAACTGATTTAGGAAATAAGGATTCATCAAATGATACGTTATAAGTTTCTTCCACAATGTTATGTTGTGGAATGTAGATCCTATAAGATTTAGATGTTGAAGAATATCCAACAAAGAAACCATCATAGGCTTTTTCTGAAAATTTTGCCAATTGTTGTTTTGTGTTTAAAACAGATACATGACACCCAAAAGCTCTAAGATATCCTATGTAAGGTTTTCTTTTAAATAAAAGCTCATAAGGTGTTTTATTATGTTCTTTGACAATCAATGTCCTATTTTGAACATTGCATGCTGTATTCACTGCTTCAGCCCAAAAGGAGATTGGCAATTGTGAATCTGCTAGCATTGTTCTTGTTGCTTCAATAAATGTTTTGTTTCTTCTTTCAACAACTCCATTCTGTTGTGGAGTTCTTGGTGCACTGAATTGTTTTGCAATACCTTTATTCATGTGTTAGGACCTGGTATTTGAACGAAATACCGAATGATTAGCGTGTAAACCAAACCAAATAGTGCGGAATCCTATTTGATTGGCGATCCAATCAGTGAGAACGCACGTAGAATCAATGAAATATTGAATCAAACGTTAAGAATCGATTGGGAATCGATCTACAGCGTTCTATGAACTTGGAGAACGAACTAGGAGGCTTCTGAACGGCTAGGGTACGTCTGGAGTCGAAATAGAATGAATGCTTACGTTTTTCCACGAATTGGGTTGTATTTATAGGTTAGTATTGTTCATTCGTGCGACTGAACCATTAGTATGGTTCAGTCGTGCGACTGAGCCAATCTTATGTTACAATCATACGACTGATCCAGTCTCCTGGTTCAGTCATGCGACTGAGTCATTCGTATGAAGTTATTCATGCATATGGTCCATTCGCATGGGCCATTCGCGTGAGAACTTCATTTTGTTAAGTTTGAATGTATTAATTAATATAACATTATGTGTAACAATTCAAACCATCACAAAACTATTTAAACAATTAACCATCGACTCATTAATGAAATATTAAACATTATAAATCACAAACATTCAATATCATTTCATTAATCATTCCAAACATTACATCAGAATCAGACAAACAAGATCTATTACATTCATATCATGATCTAGGGACATACATGTATTAACAAACTCCCCGTTGGACCTAGATCTCTCTAATGTCTTGTTTTCTGCATCACCTCCTCATATTTCTTGTACTTATCCTCTTTTGTGACTCCCGCGTGAATCTCAAACACGAAGCAGAGTCTTATGACGTTCTGGAACTGGAGGGCTTGTACTATATCTTGCGTATCAAAGAACAGTGGCCACTTGTATAGAGTATAGACATCATTAGCTGACAAGTTGGTAAGCCACATTGGGTCAAATACCCTGATAGTATCCATTTGGCCCTCTTTGTTTAGGACTATGACTGCTTCTCCTGTCCTCCAACCGTAGTACCACCTCTTAAGGTGTGGGGTGAAGTCCTGTGGCATTTCCCTGAGCGGGATTCTTGACATCGTGCGCGGAGGACTCCACTTCAGCACTATCTTTGGCTTTCCAGTAATGGCATCAACTTCAGACCTTTTGATGTACCTTGTAGGTTGTTGGGGTCTGAAGTTAACCCACCTGGTGTGGTACTCCTTCCTTAGGGCAGCCTCAAACCAGCCTGACATCTTTCTTGGGTCAGCATACATTAGCTTCAGTTTGGCCAGCTGGTTGAGCTCAAAACCTGGTAGAGTCTTTAGATCATGTGGAAATCTAAAGTACTCTATGCCCTTCTCCCTCTTAACTGCATAGACGTTAAGGTCCTCAAAATATGCCCACGCTATAATCCTGCCCGACACCTTATGATGTTTCTTGACTCTGTAGAGTTTGGTGTAGGCATCATGTTTAGGCGCAGCGCGTTGGGCTCTAACTTCTTCAAAACAAGCAGCCCACTCAGCCTTTCGGATATCGACATCATCATTTGAGACTTGGGCCGTTCCCTCTGTCTTCTCTGACTCTTGCTCCATTTTGTCTAACACCTCAAAAGTATCGCTAACAAGGGACTCACCCAAATTGGGGACCACATTTCCCTCATTGTCAGCATACTGAGGGTAGTGCTCTGCAGTGACATCTTCTATCTCTATTTCATCAACGTTGTTGAGCTCTTCGTCACTTGTCGAGTCGCACGTTGGAGCATCCTTTACAATCTCATCAGGATTTAGCTTGAAGATCTCTGCTAGTTGCTCGTTTGATAGATCGTGAATTATTTCCCCTTCTTCAGGGGTATAACTCACCGACCTCCTTACGATCCCTTGCAGATTAAGAATCATAGTTAACTGAGTCTTGACCTGCTGAAGGGGAGCAACATCGAACTCATCCGTCTGATAGTTTGGATCTGTTTGATTTAAACATTCAACACATCAACCATTAGTTAACGATCAAAACAGAAATGCATTAAACTTAATATAAACATCAAATACATCAGTTTAAATACATGATTCAAATACAAAAGTAATTAAATACATAGACATCTAATCTTTACTTTTGTCTTGGATCACTGGGTCATCACTTGGTGGAGCAGAGGTGGAAGCTTGTTGGTCTTGTCTATTCTTGGATCTCCTTTCCTGACCTTGAGCAGAGGCCGATGCAGCTGCATCTCCTCCTTCTGCATCATCATCCTCATCCCTTTCCTCTGTCCTCTCTTCCTCAGTCCCCTCATCATCCTCAGTCTCATCATCATCATCCTCATCGTCATCCTCATCATCATCATCACCATGATCTCCGTCTCCCTCTTTAATCTTCAGTGGCTCATCCTTAGATCCCTTTAGCTTTAGCATGATTGTCTTCTTAGCCTCCTCCAACTCCTCTATCTTCTTGGCAGATGTGACACTGTGCTCTTGAAGTTGGGCAATCTCATGGCTCTGAGCAACCATTTGTTGGGCCTGCTCCTCAATCAATCAAGCCTGCTCTGAGATCTAGTGTGACTGTGCAGGTGTAAGATCAGCCAGCTGGCGGATCTGAGCCGTTTTCTCCTCATCCGCAGCTAATAAACGCATCACCATCCGGTTCAGCGCAGACAGCTGTTCCTCTACCCCAATTGGAGGTAGAGGAGATCCATATGTATGTTAGGGATATGAAGAGGGTCATGCTTGGTTGCTAGTGGTGGTGGTGGTGGCTGTGGTGAAGATGGGGATGGGTCTTTGAGATAGTGGAGGTGATGTAGGAGTGAAAGATATGGTGGTGGTCGGCATATGTACAGTGGTGGGAGGTGTGGTGGTGGTAGTGGTAGCTGTGGTGGCTGTGGTGATGGATGGTGTTGCTGTAGAAGTGGTAGTGGTGGTGGTAGATGTAGTGGCTGTGGTGGTGACGACGGTCAGTCTTTTCTTCTTCTTCTTCTGGTCGTGGGGCTGAGCCATCCTTTTCCTCCTCGATCCAGTCGAGGTGGATGCTCCACCAAATATGAAAAGATCATGCTCGAGAAGCTGAAGGGGTGGTTCAGCACCAGTGCCACATAGGCATTCTGAACCTGGTCTGATAGGTCATCGAACCCACCCCTCCTAGAAGCAATACACTTCAGGATCACATGCGCCAAGTACTTGTACCGGGGACACAGGTTGCTCTTGTTGAGCACACATGTCCCCAGCGTACTTAATCCTGAGAAAGCACCCTCTGACTGTAAGTGGATGTAGTCTGGTGGGGTGATCAGTATCGTCCCCAAAATCAAGTACTCTCTGGATGTCAGCTGCTGTAATCTCTATATCATGACCATGAATGGAGCTCCGTATGCTGTAAGGCTCACGTGAACGATCTACGGAGGCATTCTCCCAGAAAGCCTGATGTAGCGACCTGTAAGGAGTACACGGTGTAGATATGGCCTTATTTATCCGAGAACGTCTAAGGAACGCAATAATCTCTGTAAACTCGGCCCCATTCCGAGTCGTATGCTCCAAATGAGCACATATGTTGTGCTTTGGGTTGATGGACCATCTATCAGCCATTGACCTGAAACACAAGACACAGAACCATTAGTAAATAATACATCAAAATTCAGTTCTAAGTGTATAGTTCAAATTCAGTCTGATTCATTCGTGCGAATGGATCATGCGACTGAAGTCAGTCGGTTGTCCTTTCATGCGACTGAGCTCATTCGGGTGAATGAGACATGCGACTGAGTTCAATCTGTTGGTTGAGTCTGCGATTGGTTCAGTCGGCCGACTGAGCCCATTCGCATGGTGCATTCGGCCGATTGACCCAATCGCAAGATTCAATCGTGCGATTGGAGTTCATCCGGACGACCAGTCGCTTGTCCCACTGTTCAGTCGCCTGTGGTTCGAATCTTGACCAAATCAAGTAATTTAGCATGGTTTAATGGTCCATTAGACTCGCCATATTGTCACTAATAACCAATTAAACTTAATTTTAACATTTTGCTTAGTTTATGTTGGTTATTAGGTCATTTACAGTCCGGTTCTTGTTTCACTCGAATATTACAAATTAGGGCTCATCTTCAGATTTCGGTGAGATTTCACTGCAATCTACCTGTATAAACGTCAACGCACGTCAGAAGATCAATAAAGATGTGAAAACACGGTCTAGAGAAATTTCGGCAGAGTAACGGTACGAAGTGCGATTTAGGAGCGATTGAGGGTGATGAGTGAAATGCGATCGACTGTGGCCCTTTAAATACTGAAGTTGAGTTCAATCGGCCAACTGGCCTCATTCGCTTCATTCGGGCGACTGAAGCTCAGTCG
This sequence comes from Flaveria ramosissima, assembly GCA_025215565.1. NCBI lineage: Eukaryota > Viridiplantae > Streptophyta > Magnoliopsida > Asterales > Asteraceae > Flaveria > Flaveria ramosissima. The sequence goes on along the minus strand of CM046040.1, from coordinate 29,529,767 downwards.
TGCGATTGGCCCAGTCAGTCGCATTCAGTTGGCCGACTGAGGCTCAGTCGGTCGACTGACTCATTCGTACCCTTTCATTCGCACTTTCAGTTGACCGACTGAGTCTCAGTCGGTCGACTGACTCATTCGCACCCTTTCATTCGGTCGAATGGATCATTCTAATAAGCCATTCGGGTGAATGGCTCAATCTCATGTCCAGTCGTGCGAATGGGACCCATTCGCATGGTTGGTCCATACTTGTGATCCAGTCGTGCGAATGGGTTACACTTATGAAATTTTCTGCCATTTTGAACATTTAACATTTAAACCCCTTTTAATTGTTGAAATTAACATTATGAGCATTTGATCATCTCAGACATGATCATTTTAACTTGAAAACTTGTGATCACCTCAGACGTGATCCTTTTAAACAATTTAGTCACCTCAGACGTGACCCTTTTAAACTTTGAAAATGCATGTAGTCATCTCAGACATGACCCTTTTAGTGAGTTGATCCCATACTGATTTTCATGATGTAGTCCGATAAACAAACAAACTAAAATGACTAAATAAATTAGAAGATTAAACTAAAGTACAAAAATTAGACTTGTTTTTGGCTTTTTGTGAGAGATAAACCCTAAGATAGAAATCTATTGGATTTGGTTCCGGAATAGACGGCTTTTACTTAGTTTGACCACACCTGGACCAATTCAATTTTGGAATCATACAGGCAAGTCAAATCATTTGGGACTTGTTATCAAAACCTTTTGATGCTCAATTCTTGGTTTTCATCCAGAGTCGTTAGCAAATTTAGGAAATCATACTGGTACTATTAGATTCCCATATTGATTTGAACTTTCAAGAATTGCAGCCACAATGATTTTCAGTATATTTGCCCTCTTAAATCCATACACAGACTTTAGACACAAACTGGTGATATTTTTAGTTTTAATTATTTCAACTAACATTTGTGGATCCCACACTTATATGGTAATCAACATTCCTCAGGAGCTTTTGAGCGGTCTACGGGTATTTTTACAAGAAGAGACTATTCTTAGAGCTTTCAAAGAGAAGCCAATCCTCAGGTCAGTACCATCGCACAACAGAGAGGCGGCAAACAACTATGAATTCTAGAATATCTAGGTTATGCTTATCCTCAGGTCAGTGCCATCGCACAACAGAGAGGCACACAACCTATCTTCTTGTTAGAGCAGCTTAATTTTATTTTGCACAAAATGCACCAAAAACATAAGTCATTAGCTTGATAGCATTTGTCTTTCATTTTTACGTGCTTTGCTCTATTTATGGTCATCCGCACACATTTGTGGCGTTTACATGCTCATTACCCCTTATTGGAATATTGTTGATTGTGTTAACCAGTGACAAGATGGGAGCCCACAGTCAGTTGAACAGCTTAGTTTGATCTTGAGATCACCAGTCAGGTCTAATCATCTATTGTGTTGAATCTACCGACATATCATTTGTGGTCTAGCAACCTCTAGGTCTACTTTTTTTGTGTTACCTTAGTAGTTACCAGTTTTTCTATCATCTTCCCTTTTATATTGCTTAGACTACACAGACTTATACTTTGAATTTTGCATATTTTTTAAATTTAATTTAAAGTCCCTCTTGATTTGTTCCTGTGTACTATCATTTTCCAAAGGTTTTGAATCGGTATCACAGATACGATCTACCTTATATAAGCTATCCACTCCTTCTCCCTCGTTTTTTTTAATGTTACTGGCTGACTTATTCTCCCCCTAAAATACTAAAATCATGACTGGTTTAATTATTTTAGGATTTCAATAAACAGCTAAATAACATGAGTTTAATTTAAACAGAAAATAAATTAAATAAAGAAAATAAAATAAAGAGAAAAATTAACTATAAGGCATTGGACTACACATGATCATCATCAGGGATAACATCACTTTTCTTTTTAACGCCGTTGACCTCTAACAAGTATAGAAAACATGGTTTATCAAAGGCTTTTGTATAGAGGTCGGCACGTTGAAAATCAGTATTAATTTTTACCACATCGATTAAGTTCTTTTGAAAACAGTCTCTTATGAAATGGTATTTAATACCGATGTGTTTGGTCTTTGGATGTTGTACCGGATTTTTAGTTACTGCAATTGCAGCAGAGTTATCAACAAAGATAGGAGTAGAAGAAAACTTTAAACCATAATCCCGCATTTGCTGTTGAATCCAGATGATTTATGAACAGTAACTTGCAGCAGCAACGTATTTAGCTTCACAGGTTGACAATGTAACCAAGGTCTGCTTCTTACACTGCCAGGTAACTAATCTCCTCCCAAAGAATTGACAACCTGCTGATGTAGACTTGTAGTTCATCTTGCAGCCCCCGTAATCCGAGTCACTATACGCCGTGAGCTCAAAGTCATCATCATGAGGATACCACAACCCAAGTGTGGGTGTACCCTTCAGATAACGAAATATCCTCTTGACCCCAATCAGATGGTTAACCTTATGCTTATCCTGATATCTAGAACATAAACATGTAGCATACATGATATCAGGTCTTGAGGCTGTGAGGTACATGAGAGATCCAATCATTCCTCGGTACATTGTGGCATCCACTAGATCTCCATTTTCATCAGGTGCTATATCATGATTAGTAGCAAGTGGAGTCCCAGCAGCGGAAGCATTCTCCATGTCTAAACCGACTGAGAATGTCTTCCACATACTTGGTCTGATGTAGAAATATCCCATTTGGTGTCTGATCCACCTGTAACCCGAGAAAGAATTTCATCTCCCCCATATCACTCATCTCAAACTATTTCTTCATAACTGCTTCAAACTCTTTGCATAAGTCTTCGTTCTTTGAACCGAAGATTATGTCATCGACATAGATCTGTACGAGCAGTAGGTCTCCATCCTTTTCTTTGATGAACAGCGTGCAGTCAATGACTCCCCTGCGAAAGCCGTGTTTCACAAGATAAGTCGAGAGTTTCTCATACCAGGCTCTTGGAGCTTGATGAAGCCCGTATAAGGCCTTGTCGAGTTTGTAAACTCTGTCCCGATGATAAGGATCTTCAAATCCCTCGGGTTGACTGACATAGACTGTTTCTCTGATTTCCCCATGAAGGAATGCACTCTTCACATCTAATTGATAGACTTTAATCTTCATGTACGAGGCATAGGCAAGGAAGATACGAATGGCTTCCATCCTTGCCACGGGTGCAAACACTTCATTGTAGTCAATCCCCTCGACTTGGCGAAATCCCTGAACCATCAGTCGAGCCTTGTTCCTGATAATGACCCTTTGGTCATCCTTCTTGCATTTTAAGACCCATTTGGTGCCAATGACCTTAGCACCTTTAGGTCTATCTACCAGAGTCCATACACCTAACTTCTTAAATTGAAAAAGTTCTTCTTGCATGGCACTCACCCATGCCTCATCGTTTAGTGCATCACTGACATATTTTGGCTCAAACTGCGAGACAAAACACCGATAAGCACCATCATGAATATATCCCTTTTCCATAACAGATGCATAATCCCCAATGACATTGTCTAAGGGATGATAGACGTTTAGACGTGATCCTGGAGTAGTAGGAACAGCTACCTCAGAGCCAAGATTATGAACATTTGGTTCTGCATTTGAGGTAGAAGGATTTTGAGGTTCCGAAGTCAAAGGAGCATCACTATTTGATGCTTGTGGACTTGCAGGGATTAGAACCTGGTCCTCCTGACTGTTCTGATCATCTTCCTCAGCTTCATCTTCAGAGGAGGAGTCACTGTCGTCGACTACTCCCCCTGACTGAGTAGATGATTCTCCCTGTGAACTCGATGATGTTGAATCAAGAGATGGTGTGTTCAAGATATCATACATCATTCGAGTAGCTAACTCATCATCATAAGGAGAGATAGGGATGTTGAAGGACTTAAAGAATCCATCATAGTCGAAAAAGTAGGCGGGTCCTTTGCCAGTAGGTGGTGTGGTACATCTCTGAACATCAGCATTACACCATACTTCTACTAGACCCGTTGAGTTGTTGTAAACTCTCTTGTTCGGTATGTTGTATCTAGGAAGATTCCTTCATCAGCCTTCTCGCTAAATTTACCTTCTTGAGTCTTCTTCAGAAGTGTGCACGGCGCGCCAAATGGTTTGAGATACTCCAAATTCGGTTTGCGTCTTTGTAGTAGCTCGTAACATGTCTTTCCGTGGCGCTTGACTATCAGAACTCGATTCAGTGTATAACATGCATTAGCCACTGCCTCATTCCAAAATTGGATAAGCAGTTTCGAGTCTGCCTGCATTGTCCGTGCGGTCTCTATCAAGCTTATGTTCTTTCTCTTAGCAACGCCATTCATCTGAGGCATGTAGGCAGAAGTGAATTGATGCACAATTCCCTTTTCCTTGCAGTAAGCCTCCATCCACTGATTCTTGAATTCAGTCCCGTTGTCTGAGCGTACTTGTCTCACCTTCAGCTTGTAGAGAGATTCCAGTGTGGTTACTAACTCCTTGAATGACTCAAATGTTTCTGATTTGGACTTCAGAAACATCACCCAAGAGAATCTTGAGTAGTCATCAGTAACCACAAAATAGTACAAGTCGCCTGCAATGCTCTTTGTACTGACTGGACCAAACAGATCCATGTGAAGAAGTTCAAGAGGAAGTTCTATTGAATGAACTTTCTTTTCCTTATGAGACTTCTTCGTCTGTTTGCCTTTCTTGCTAGCTACACAAAAATCAGGAAGCTGGAAATTCTTGACATTAACTCCTCTCACAAGATCCTTCTGAATCAAGTGATTCATCTTCCGCTGATTAATGTGTCCCATTCTCCTATGCCAGGAGATGGAGTCCTTCTCAGTAGCTTTGGATAGAAAGCACTGAACTTCATGATCCGTTGTAGAAGCTGTTGACAGATCCAAAACATAAAGATCTTTATATCTTGAAGCTGTCATCAGAACTTGGTCCTGGGGAATCACGTAGTCTTTCTTTAGGACGTAACACTTCTTGTTGTCGAATATGACTTTAAATTCCTTATCACAGATTTGGGAAACAGAAAGTAAGTTGTTTTGAAGTTGTTGAATGTAGTTCACCTTATCAAACTTAACTTTCTGATTCCCAACTTCTCCCTGAGTTGTGATATAGCCTCCCTTGCTTCCAGCAAACGAAACATGCCCTCCTTTTATTTCCCTGACGTTTGATAAAAGAGCCCTGTTTCCTGTCATGTGGCTGGATGCTCCGCTGTCTAGAATCCACGTGTTGGTTTCAGCACTGTAGCGAACACCCTGCACATACAATGTAAAAGATTAGTTTAGGTTAGGAACCCAAGCCTTTACTGGCTTGGGTTTCCCAGAGGCATCACACATCATGAATTCAACCCATTGACCCTTAGAGGGTGAGGGTAGCTCAGGTTCCTTCTTGTCATCATTAACAGACACAGAGGATGACTTCTCTTTCCATAAGCCAGATTTGTGCAATGCCTGTTTGTGATAAACAGTCGACTGGCTAACGGGTTGAACTTTAGGTTCACTAGTTCTTCTAGGTGGAGTTAAAGAACTCCTCTTAGAAGATCTAGGTTTTGAATCCTGAAGTTCAATCTTCTTCCTAGGTGTCTGATAGTAAGGACAAAAGGAAGCAATGTGTCCACACTCTCCACAGTTGTAGCACGACCTGCTATCAACTTTATAATTGAACTTTCTTTGTGGAGATGTGTGTGACACTCTAGTAATATCACCTAGTTTGGGTTTTGACTCTTTTTCTTTTGATGTTTTCTCTTGTTTAACAAAATTGATTGTTTTAACATTTTTAACATATTTTTCTTTTTGGTTAACTGGATTTTGACATGAAACTTGTGAAAGATTAAAATTAACAGTCTTTTTAGGTTCTGATTTGACTCTGTTTGACCCTGACTTAATATTAACATTTTCGAATTCTTTTTCCAGATTAACACAAGGCATTTTACCCTTTGCCTTTGAAGTGGCCTCCTTTTGTTTTGTTCCAGATTGTTCCAGATTCAATTAATGAACATGAGGAATCTGGATCACTAACAAGAGGAGTAGACACCCCATTTTCCTTGATGGGGTTATTATTTATTGGTCTAGTCTTAGTGTTCATCAAGGTCTCAGGTGGTGGTGGAACCACTTTATAACCCAAACCCTCCCCGTTGTTTCTTTCTCTCACTAAGTGTTGGACAATGTGTGATGAACTTGTCCAACTGTGCAGTTTCTGTTTTAATGAGTTTACTTCTACTTCTAGAACTGCCTTTTGCTTCTTAGTGTCTTCTAGGGAGTTAAGATAGTACCTAATGTCATTAGCTTGGTTAAATGCAACTACTTCAGTTTCCCTAAGCTGTTTAGTCAAAAGGTCTATCTTTTCTTTGTAACTATGCTCATTTTGTTTTAACACTCTATTAGCCTCAGTGCACAGTTGCAAATCTTTTACTAAGTTATCATTATGATCTAATAACCTAGCAAATTTCTCATCTATGCTATCTCTAAAAGTATCACAATCAGAACAAGCATGATTTTTAAACAGTTGGTCAGTGGTACTTACCTGAGGAGGTTCAGAAGAGTTAGACATCAACGCAGCATCAGATGTCTCTGGTTCTGGTGATTCTTTCTTTGCTGTGGACGTTCCTTCTTCAGGCTTGTAGCTGACCTCAGTTGCAGTTGTTTCTTCACTATTTGACATCGCTATCTCAACTGCAATATCTCCTTCACTAGCGGAATCGTCATCTAAATCTTCCACGCTCGCAATATTAGATTCCCCTGGAGAAACAAACCTAAAGCTCCAGTCCTGTCCTTTATCATCATGAGCAGTCAAGGCTTTTGGATCATTGCTTGATGAAGTAGAACTGCTAGCTTGCTTGTCTTGACGAGTTGTGACATCCGTCACCATAAGGTCCGTCAATTAACGTGTTTGTCCGTTATCTATTCCTTGAATCGATCATTCCTCATCCTTATTTGAGTCTTTATGTGGATATCATGTGTGCATTTATCGTTGTGTGTGTAATCGTCATGATCATATGTTAACCTTAAAAGACTTTTAAACCTTTCATTTTTGGAAACGTCAAATATATCATTTTATTTATATATTAAATAGTTTTAACATAACCATTTCTTAAGTCATAACAACATTAAATATACTTTTACAATTATAATAAAACATCTAATAAAGTCGTCTTTCAACTGAACCAAATTTGGGAAAACTCGGGAGCTAAGTGCAAGGACTAAACTTGTAATTTTGCAAACTTGGGCTGGGTATAAATACCCCTCTTACCAGCCCTAAGCCTTCACATTCACCATCTTCTTCATCTTCATCCTCTAGACACACAAAATCACCATTCTTGCACCAAATCCAACCCGAGAGATCTTGTTTTCTTCGTCTAGACACCATCTACAGCTTAGACTACTCATTTCTAGCAGGTAGTCGTCTTTGGTTGTCCTTTTTCTAGCCTTTTCATGGCTGTCCAAAACTAGGGTTTCGGGTGTTCGGGTTCAACCCGGACACACAAGGTCGTATGGGTGCATGTGGGGTCTTTTTGCTTGTGTTTCATGTTTGTGTATGTTTGTTGAGTGTTTCTGGAGGTCCTTGTGGTGTAAAACCCGTGTTTATAGCAGCTCGGGGGCTACTCCACCCGACCACAGTCGCGATTCTGCAGATCAGGCGACTGGGTCAACCATGCGATTGAGCCGTACGACTCAGTGGGTCGTGCGATTGAATCATGCGTTTGAGTCAATCGCGCGACTGAGTTGCGCGACTAGGCATGTCGTGCGACTGAGTTGTGCGACTGAGTGTCTGTGTGCGATTGAGTCATGCGTGCGAATGAGTGTATGCGATAAAGTCATGCGATTGAGTGATTGTGTGCGAATGTGCGTGATTCGCACGACTGGAGTCCAATCGCACGAATGAAGGTTCAATCGTACGAAAGTAGCTAATTCGCACGACTGAAGGTTGATTCGTGCGTATGGAGGTTGAGTCGTGCGATTGGGTGTTGCGTGGTACGACTGAATGCCAGTCTTACGAATGGAGGCTCAATCGTACGAATGAAGCTGATTCGCACAATTGAGGGTTGATTCGTACGAATGGAGGTTGAGCCGTGCGTCTGGCCTTGTTATGCGACTGGAGTTTTTGAGTTTGATTCCCTTGTGTGTGGTGTGAGTATGACATGTGATGTTGAGGTAACATTAACATAATAAGCCGTTGTTCGGCCACAAAGATTAAAGTCAACGCGAAAAGGGCACACATACTATTTTAAACAAATTTAAACCAACGCTTTACAACGATCAATTGACTTAAAACTATTGACACTTATTCAATGCTTCTTCAATAACAATGAGACTTTTACTTAAACATCATCATCAATGGCAACAATGTCTTGTACTTGGATCTACATAAGATCTAGTACGTGTGTCAGTCTGTATGTGTTATACGCGACCCAGCCGATACGACCCGAACCGACCCATCATTATTGTGCGCTTATATATATATCATATCATTAATGCTATACAATAACTGTCAATAGGTGTTTGACTGTTTATTTGCATTCAACATTTGGGATACATTGCTAATACATACTTACCACCTAACAAGTGAGTTTCGTGGGCCCTTTTTACGCTTATACAATATTTCAATCATTTACAACTTGGGGGAAAAGTATGTTTACTAATTTTCAATGTTGTCCAATTTACATACATTTTACATACAAGGAATCAACGTGATACTGTGTTGCAAGTACTATTTGATACATGCTTGGGTCTGCTGTGTGGTTCTATCTTTGCAACTATTTAATTCCAGTGTGGGAACCGACGGTCAGGTATTGGTAGTACTACCGGGTTGACACCCCCACCCTCGTTCGATGGTATACTAGTTGGTACCATCAGTGGCCAGGAACGGGCCCTTGGGTGAATATATGCCGACAATTTCTTTGTGTACGTCGCTAGGTTTGGTTGCAAAGCTTATGTCATGTGATATTTACTTGTGTATATAACTGTATTCACGGTATTCCATTATGCTTACATTATACAGCATCACTTACAATTTTATTACATAAATCTGCGAGCTCACCAACAATTATGTTGACCGTTTTAAACATATCTTTTCAGGTGATCATACAAGTCCAGGAATCTAGGTGTGCTGCCTTAGTGTAGACCCTAGGATGCATTTTTGGGACTTAACATGTTATGATAAACAAACTTTTGAACAATGTTAACGCTTGTAAACAATTATCAACTTTTGAAACTTGTTCCCGGGTTGTGAGAATTAATATTTACAATTTCATCTTATGTGAATATGTGTATCTTTATCATGTTATGCTTATGGCTATGTTGTCGTGAACATTGACTAAACACGACACAAGTCCCCTTGTCGTCGGGCGTCGTCATGACACGCTTGTCATCATTTATTATATTGCATCTCTATCGCTTACCATGTGTTATGACGATCCGGTCTCGTTACATCCCCGTGTTTCTGCTTTTAGCGGGGGTGTGACAGATTGGTATCAGAGCCATTGGTTATAGAGAATTAGGCAATACGCTTGACCTAGACTATAACCCAGGAACCTTCATGTAGATTTGCATGCTAGGACTCTGTATGCATATTATATCTCGTGTATGTGTTCCTCGCTACTTGATTTGTTCAATCTATTTGTTATGTGATCTTTCCACCCTATGAGAGAGCCCTTGTGCTCACTCTTTTATGGGATGCTTCTATTGAATCTTCCGTTGCCTCTGCGCGCCGAGTTAGTTTATCAGATCCGGGTATTAAACCCGAAGAGATCTTCACAGATCATGCTATTGCGCTTGACCTTGGACATTGAGATTAACCCTGAGGAGGCTATGTCTGAAACCTCAAAAGAGGAAGGCAATAGACAACCTCCGCTAGACTAAACGTGATTGTATACTGAATTACACATTTTGATGGATTATCATCAAAACATTATCATTCATGTGTGAAGAACTGCACGAATTGCATGCGATGTGTGATGACAATAAGTGTGATACTGACATGAAATACTGGACTTGATAGAGTGTTATGGATATACACTTTGAAATGATCTAAGCTTATGTGTTTACTTTTCTATGGTTAAGGAACTTGCCGCCTCGAAGAGTTACCCGAAAGCAATAGTGGCGGGAGTGAAGCCCCAAGGGGCAGAGGCGAGGCAGAGGCAGAGCACCAAGAGCAAATGATGCCCTGCCAGTAACAGTCAAGGAACAGGGAACGCCGGCATGGCAGCCCTGATCGCTCAGCAATTGGCCGCCTACTATCCTACTATCGTGGCCCAAGTGAGCGACGCACTCCACACACAACACCACCCCACGGGGATGGTGGCAACGATGATGGAGGCCCAAGGTGGGATCGAAAACGAGAGACGGGAATGGAAACCCAACCGGAAACGAGAGCACCAGGAACACGAGGGAATGGTGGTACTGCCGGTATCGAAACTGGGGTGGTTAATGCTCGTCGGGATGTTCGTATACAAGGAGTTTGTGGCTTGTAAGTCGAGGGAATTCGATGGGAAGGTGGGGCGATAGCCCTAGCCAGGTGGTTAGAGAAGATGGAGGCAGTGATTGACATTAGCGAGTGCCTTGACAGCCAGAGATCAGTATGCCACTTGTTCTCTACAGGTGTAAGGCCCTAACCTGGTGGAACACCCAGGTTCAAGCTCGAGGAAGAGAATCTGCGATGCAGATGTCATGGGATGAATTCAAGCCTTGATCACCGAGGATACTACCCTCTCAACGAGATGCAGAAGTTAGAGCATGAGTTCTGGAATCATGCCATGGCGGGGGCAGGGCATGCAGCTATACAAAACCTGATCGTTTTCACGAGCTAGCAAGATTGGTTCCGCACTTAGTCACGCCGGAATCAAAGAGGATGAAAGGTACATTTGGGGACTCGCGCCTCAAATTAGAGCGATGGTCACAGCAGCCGCTCCTCCTACTATTCAAAGCGAATTCTGAAAGGGCGCTTTGACTGATGAGATGGTTAGAACTGGGGTTTTGGGAAGAGGAGCCGAGAAGCGAAAGGATGTGGGGAGTCGAGCCGGTCGAGTGCCGAAAATTTGAGAAGAGGCCTAAACCGACCAGGAATTTTGTGGCCGTGTCTCAGGCAAGAAGAGAGTACGTGGGGCCGCACCCCAAATGTGACAGGTGCAATTATCATCATCCCCCAGGGACGCAGTGCCGGTGGTGCGCTAACTGTAGGCGCCCGGTCATTTGGCGAGAGATTGTAGAACTGCGCCGAATCTTGTAGCACCCGTCAACGCGGTTAACCCCGCTGGGAATGCAAGGCTTGCTTTGAGTGTGGGAGCCCTGATCACTACAGGAACATGTGCCCCAGGCTGAATCGGGCACCGGGTCAACAGGGGAACAACCAGCAGCAAGTGATGGCCATAGCTGGGAATCAAGGTCCGACTACTCAGGGGAATACGGCTCGGGGACGTGCATTCGTCATTGGAGCCAATGATGCTCGTCAGGACCCGAATGTTGTCACGGGTACGCACTTACTCAATCATCACTTCGCATCTATATTATATGATACTGGAGCAGACAATAGTTTTATATCTTCTGAGTTTGTGCAATTGCTTGGTCTGAGTCCTAGTAGGCTAGAAACTAGCTACTATGTAGAGATGGCCAATGGTAGGGTTGTTCAGGCCGATGAGATTATTAGGAAGTGCTCGTTAACGCTGGAGGATCATACCTTTGAGATAAATTTGATACCCTTCGAGTTAAAAAGCTTCGATGTGATTGTGGGTATGGAATGGTTGTCGCAAAACGGGGCAGAGATTGTCTGTCGTGACAAAGTAGTACGTATCCCTATGCCAAACGGGAAGTACTCAAACTTCAGGGAGAACGACCGGGTAAAAGCTTGAAGCTCATTTCCTGCATGAATGCACGCCAGAGTTTACGAAAGCAGTGCTACGCTTTTCTGGCTCATGTGGTTGAAAAGAAAGACAAAGAAAGAAAACTGGTGGATATTCCAGGTGGCGGATTACCCAGAAGTATTTCCAGATGACTTGTCTGGTTTACCTCCTCCACGACAGGTGGAATTCCATATTGAGTTGGTTCCTGGAGCTACACTGGTAGCGAAAACGCCTTATCGGCTAGCGCCATCCGAGATGCAAGAGTTGTCTAGTCAGTTACAGGAACTACTGGAAAAGGGTTTTATTCGACCGAGTCCTTCACCGTGGGGAGCGCCGGTACTATTTGTCAAGAAGAAGGATGGATCGTTCCGCATGTGCATCGATTACCGTGAACTGAACAAGTTAACGGTGAAGAACCGATATCCTCTCCCCAGGATCGATGATTTATTTGATCAGCTGCAAGAAGCTTCGTATTTTTCAAAGATCGATCTTCGTTCTGGTTATCATCAGCTAAGGGTTTTCGAGGACGACATACCGAAGACTGCGTTCAGGACTCGTTATGGACACTATGAGTTCTTGGTCATGCCGTTCGGATTGACCAACGCACCAGCTGTGTTTATGGATCTAATGAATCGGGTGTGCAAACCTTATTTGGATAAGTTCGTGATCGTGTTCATAGACGATATACTTATCTACTCCCGATCAAAGAAGGATCATGTAGAACACCTTCGGGCAATCCTGGAGCTGCTACGCGAAGAGAAACTTTTCGCCAATTCTCAAAGTGCGAGTTTTGGTTGCGGAAAGTGAAGTTTTTGGGTCATGTGGTTAACGAGGACGGGATTCACGTAGATCCGGCAAGATCGAAGCGGTGAAAAATGGGATACGCCCCAGACGCCATCAGAGATACGACAATTCTTAGGATTGGCCGGTTATTATCGTCGCTTCATCGCGAACTTTTCAAAGATCGCACAACCGTTAACCCTGCTTACTCAGAAAGACAAGAAGTTTGATTGGGGTTATGCACAAGAACAAGTTCCCAACGTTAAAAAGAGAAGTTGTGCAACGCACCTATCTTGTCTCTCCCAGACAAAACTGATGATTTTGTGGTTTACTGCGATGCGTCACATCAAGGATTGGGATGTGTACTAATGCATAAGGATATGTGATTGCCTACGCTTCGCGACAGCTTAAAGTGCACGAAAAGAACTACACCACTTATGACCTTGAGTTGGGCTCTGTAGTATTTGCACTCAAGATTTGGAGGCATTACCTGTATGGCACCAAATGCATCATCTTCACTGATCATACGAGCCTTCAACATATTCTGGATCAGAAGGAACTTAATATGCGCCAACGACGTAGGGTAGAGCTTCTTAGTGACTACGATTGTGAAATCCGGTATCATCCGGGGAAAGCCAACGTGGTGGCTGATGCCTTAAGCCGTAAAGAACATGTGAAACCACTACGTGCACGAGCGTTGGGATTGACCATCCAAACAAATATGAAAGCTCAGATTCAGATTGCACAAGGTGAGGCATTGAAAGAAGAAAACCTTGCGGGAGAAGAATTCCGGGGGTTGGATAAACAGATGATTTGCAAGGATGACGGTATTCAGTACTTTATGGATCGCATATGGGTACCCAAATAGGGAGGTGTTCGTACCTTAGTCATGGATGAAGCCCACAAGACGCGATATTCTATTCATCCTGGTTCAGACAAGATGTATCATGATCTTAAGGATCTATACTGGTGGCCAGGCATGAAGAAAGACATTGCCTTATACGTCAGCCAATGCTTGACGTGTTCCAAAGTCAAAGCTGAACATCAAAAACCATCGGGATTATTACAGCAACCTGAAATTCCCGAGTGGAAATGGGAGAACATAGCTATGGATTTCATTACCAAACTCCCTAGAACAAGCAGCTGTCATGACTCGATATGGGTCATTGTTGATCGAATGAAAAAGTCCGCACATTTCTCTTGCCTATCCGAGAAGACTACAAGATGGATAAGTTGGAGAGATTGTACATCAAAGAGGTCGTGACACGGCACGGGGTGCCGGTGTCAATCATATCCGACCGTGATAGCCGATTCACTTCACGTTTTTGGCAGACACTTTAGAAAGCGATGGGCACTCGGTTAGACATGAGTACAGCCTATCACCCTCAAACAGATGGCCAAAGTGAACGAACCATACAGACGCTAGAAGACATGTTGAGAGCGTGTGTAATCGATTTTGGTGGTAGTTGGGATGCTCATTTATACCGTTGATTGAGTTCTCCTACAACAACAGCTAACATACAAGCATTGGATGTGCTCCATTTGAAGCGTTGTATGAAAGGAAATGCAGATCTCCCGTTTGTTGGGCCGAAATTGGTGAAAGTCAGCTAACAGGCCCAGAGATCATCCAAGAAACAACAGACAAGATTTTCCAAATCAAAGATCGACTTAAAGCTGCGCGAGATCGCCAAAAGAGCTATGCCGACAATCGTCGGAAGCCTCTAGAATTCAATGTTGGGGATCGTGTGTTACTCAAAGTCTCCCCTTGGAAAGGAGTCGTTCGATTCGGAAAGAAAGTGAAGTTAGCCCCAAGATACGTTGGACCATATGAGATCACTAAAAGGATCGGTCCAGTGGCTTACCGGTTGAGGTTGCCACAAGAGCTTAGCGGTGTGCATGATACTTTTCACGTGTCAAACCTCAAGAAATGTTTGGCCGATGAATCCCTTCACGTGCCAATCGAGGAAATCAAGATTGATGACAAGCTTCATTTTATTGAAGAACCCATTGAGATCATGGATCGAAAGGTCAAGCAACTGAAGCGCAGTAGGATACCTATTGTTCGCGTAAGGTGGAATTCAAAACGAGGGCCAGAGTTTACATGGGAACGTGAAGATCAGATGAAACTCAAATATCCGCATCTTTTCTAGGATGACACTCTTGGACGTAACTCCAGCTGAATTTCGGGACGAAATTCTCTCAACTGGGGGATACTGTGACATCCGTCACCACAAGGTCCGTCAATTAACGTGTTTGTCCGTTATCTATTCCTTGAATCGATCATTCCTCATCCTTATTTGACTCTTTATGTGGATATCATGTGTGCATTTATCGTTGTGTGTGTAATCGTCATGATCATATGTTAACCTTAAAAGACTTTTAAATCTTTTATTTTTGAAAACGTCAAATATATCATTTTATTTATATATTAAATAGTATTAACATAACCATTTCTTAAGTCATAACAACATTAAATATACTTTTACAATTATAATAAAACATCTAATAAAGTCGTCTTTCAACCGAACCAAATTTGGGAAAACTCGGGAGCTAAGTGCAGGGACTAAACTTGTAATTTTGCAAACTTAGGCGGGTATAAATACCCCTCTTACCAGCCCTAAGCCTTCACATTCACCATCTCTTCATCTTCATCCTCTACACACACAAAATCACCATTCTTGCACCAAATCCAACCTGAGAGGTCTTGTTTTCTTCGTCTAGACACCATCTACAGCTTAGACTACTCATTCCTAGCAGGTAGTCGTCTTTGGTTGTCCGTTTTCTAGCCTTTTCACGGCTGTCCAAAACTAGGGTTTCGGGTGTTCGGGTTCAACCTGAACACACAAGGTCGTATGGGTGCGTATGAGGTCTTTTTGCTTGTGTTTCATGTTTGTGTATGTTTGTTGAGTGTTTCTGGAGGTCCTTGTGGTGTAAAACCAATGTTTAGAGCAGCTCGGGGGCTGCTCCACCTGACCACAGTCGCGATTATGCAGATCAGGCGACTGGGTCAACCATGCGATTGAGCAGTACGACTGAGTGGGTCGTGCGACTGAATCATGCGTTTGTTGTGCGACTAGGCATGTCGTGCGACTAGGCATGTCGTGCGACTGAGTTGTGCGACTGAGTGTCTGTGTGCGATTGAGTCATGCGTGCGAATGAGTGTATGCGATAGAGTCATGCGATTGAGTGATTGTGTGCGAATGTGCGTGATTCGCACGACTGGAGTCCAATCGCACGAATGAATGTTCAATCGTACGAAAGTAGCTAATTCGCACGACTGAAGGTTGATTCGTGCGTATGGAGGTTGAGTCGTGCGATTGGGTGTTGCGTGGTACGACTGAATGCCAGTCATACGAATGGAGGCTCAATCGTACGAATGAAGCTGATTCGCACGATTGAGGGTTGATTCGTACGAATGGAGGTTGAGTCGTGCGTCTGGCCTTGTTATGCGACTGAAGTTGTTGAGTTTGATTCCCTTGTGCGTGGTGTGAGTATGACGTGTGATGTTGAGGTAACATTAACATAATAAGCCATTGTTCGGCCACAAAGATTAAAGTCAACGCGAAAAGGGCACACATACTATTTTAAACAAATTAAAACCAACACTTTACAACGATCAATTGACTTAAAATTGACTTACAATACTTTAATGACTTCTTGAACTATACTTCAATAACAAGACTTTTACTTAAACATAATCATCAATGGCAACAATGTCTTGTACTTGGATCTACATAAGATCTAGTACGTGTGTCAGTCTGTATGTGTTATACGCGACCCAGCCGATACGACCCGAACCGACCCATCATTATTGCGCGCTTATATATATATATCATATCATTAATGCTATACAATAACTGTCAATAGGTGTTTGACTGTTTATTTGCATTCAACATTTGGGATACATTGCTCATACATACTTACCACCTAACAAGTGAGTTTCGTGGCCCCTTTTTACGCTTATACAATATTTTAATCATTTACAACTTGGGGAAAAGTATGCTTACTCATTTTCAATGTTGTACAACTTACATACATTTTACATTCAAGGAATCAACGTGATACTGTGTTGCAAGTACTATTTGATACATGCTTGGGTCTGCTATGTGGTTCTATCTTTGCAACTATTTAATTCCAGTGTGGGAACCGACGGTCAGGTATTGGTAGTACTACTGGGTTGACACCCCCACCCTCGTTCGATGGTATACTAGTTGGTACCATCAGTGGCCAGGAACGGGCCCTTGGGTGAATATATGCCGACAATTTCTTTGTGTATGTCGCTAGGTTTGGTTGCAAAGCTCATGTCATGTGATATTCACTTGTGTATATAACTGTATTCACGGTATTCCATTATGCTTACATTATACAACATCACTTACAATTTTATTACATAAACCTGCGAGCTCACCAACAATTATGTTGATCGTTTTAAGCATATCTTTTCAGGTGATCATACAAGTCCAGGAATCTAGGTGTGCTGCCTTAGTGGAGACCCTAGGATGCAGTTTTGGGACTTAACATGTTATGATAAACAAACTTTTGAACAATGTTAACGCTTGTAAACAATTATCAACTTTTGAAACTTGTCCCCGGGTTGTGGGACTTAACATTTACAATTTCATCTTATGTGAATATGTGTATCTTTATCATGTTATGCTTATGGCTATGTTGTCGTGAACATTGACTATACACGACACAAGTCCCCTTGTCGTCGGGTGTCGTCATGACACACTTGTCATCATTATTATATTGCATCTCTATCGCTTACCATGTGTTATGACGATCCCGGTCTCGTTACATCCCCGTGTTTCCGCTTTTAGCGGGGGTGTGACACGAGTGAAGGACGAGAATGGGTTCCCGTTCCCCGTCTTCTTTGGCTTTACACATTCTCTCTTGAAGTGCCCCTTCTCTCCATAGTTAAAGCAGGTCACTTTACTCTTGTCAAAGCCAAATGTGGTATCCTTAGTAGCAACCAGTTCTGTCCGGTCTTTTTCACAAACTTCTTAGCCCTCCGGACAGCACTTGCTAGGGCCCACATAATGTCCATCCTCTCCAGCTCCATTTCATCTACTTGCTCGTAGTCCTCATCTGCCAGATGGCAGTTTCCAATCTTCCCAGCAACAAGTCCATCATAGGAATGAACCACTGCTGCCAAGAGATCCATATGCTCTCGAGCTACTTCCACAGTCACATTACCGAGGTTCTCGGTCTTCAGTCTAGTAGCATTTGCTTCAGATCCAATATAATGGGTACATGAAGACCCCGACGTGTCTGATCCTGAAGGAGAAGCTTGTGAAGGACCCGATGAGCTAGACACAAATGCAGTCTGGAGAGGTGCTCCAGATGTCTTAGCTTGAGGCATGGCATTGTACAAAGCTGGATTCTGAGTATACGAAGACTTCTGAGCTCTGTACTTCATCCTAAGTGCTTCTTCTCGCAACTTTAGAATGAAGTCATTGATATCCAGCTTTGCCAGCATTTCATTCTGTCTCAGGTTAGACACGAATGAAGCCCACTTTTCTGGCAATCCATCAGCAAAATTTGACACTTTTTCTTCCATGGTAGTAGCAACTCCATGTGTATGCAGTTCACTCATCAGATGGTAGAATCTATCAATAATATCGTCCAAACTCTCGTTTCCCATCGATGAGAAGTTGTCAAATTCCTTCTTTAGCTCCTTAGCTTTAATTGCCTTTAGCGAAGCATTCTAGTCGTATCTCTTTTCTAGCTCATTCCATAGTTTCTTGGCCTGCTTATTCTCCGAGTATTGGTGGAAAATATCTTTAGGAATAGACTGTGTGATCAATGCATAGACTCTCTTCTCTGAATTATACTTTACTTTCTGAGCGTCAGTCATCCCTCCTAAAGTAAGCTTTACTCCATCTGCTCCCACCGGCATACTATACCCAATCTCGATAGCTTCCCACAAATTTGGATCCACTCCATTGAGGTAGATCTCAAAACGTTGTTTCCAGTGGGGAAACTCATCTAACGTTAAGAGCTTTGGTGGTTTATTATGATTCCCCACCTCACTCTCAAGCAGTAGTAGGTTCTGGATACTTGAATCCTTCCCAGCAGTAAAGGCTGACATTTGATCTTCCATCTCGAATAACTTTAAGTGTACTTAACCAAACTGTCAACTGGCGCGACTGAGTGATGTGAATGGGCTATCCGTGCGAATGAACTATGCGACTGGTTCAATCTTGCGGCTGAACTAAGCGATTGGTTCAGTTGTGCGAATGAAGCTGATGCGTATGAACACTGCGAACGACTGGTTCAATCGTGCGAATGGGGATGCGACTAGGTCCAATCGTGCGTCTGGGCAATGCGAATGAAGTCCAGTCGTGCGAATGGCTCACTCGTGCGACTGAAGCTGCTGTTTTGCGAAAGTTTCTAGGTTAAACGTGTTTTAGCCGTAAAAATTCGAAATTTTGCCAACTCTAATCGCCTAAGGCCGTAGAAACCGAAACTTGATGAGCAGGGAACGTCCAAGATCACTTTGACACAAAAGATTGCGTTTTTAGTGTAAAAACACAAACTTTTTATCAATCTTGATTGGGTCACACGTAATCAAGCCAAAGCTCTGATACCACTTGTTAGGACCTGGTATTTGAACGAAATACTGAATGATTAGCGTGTAAACCAAACCAAATAGTGCGGAATCCTATTTGATTGGCGATCCAATTAGTGAGAACGCACGTAGAATCAATGAAATATTGAATCAAACGTTAAGAATCGATAGGGAATCGATCTACAGCGTTCTATGAACTTGGAGAACGAACTAGGAGGCTTTTGAACGGCTAGGGTACGTCTGGAGCCAAAATAGAATGAATGCTTACGTTTTTCCACGAATTGGGTTGTATTTATAGGTTAGTATTGTTCATTCGTGCGACTGAACCATTAGTATGGTTCAGTCATGCGACTGAGCCAATCTTATGTTACAATCATACGACTGATCCAGTCTCCTGGTTCAGTCGTGCGATTGAGTCATTCGTATGAAGTTATTCATGCGTATGGTCCATTCGCATGGGCCATTCGCATGAGAACTTCATTTTGTTAAGTTTGAATGTATTAATTAATATAACATTATGTGTAACAATTCAAACCATCACAAACCTATTTAACCAATTAACCATCGACTCATTAATGAAATATTAAACATTATAAATCACAAACAATCAATATCATTTCATTAATCATTCCAAACATTACATCAGAATCAGACAAACAAGATCTATTACATTCATATCATGATCTAGGGACATACATGTATCAACATCCTGCAATAGGAATCTAAGTCAGTATTAACAAATTTAGTCCTATTGTCACTCCTAAAAAATTAACTTTTAAATGAAGTTGATTCTCAATCTTGATGACAAAGTCCATTAATGTTTCTGATGTTTCACTCTTTTGTTTTTAGAAGAAGACCCATGTGAATCTAGTGAAATCATCAACTATCACCAAACAATATTGCCTCTTTCTAATGTTACGGATGAACTGAAATCTGCAGAATAAATAAATTCCCTGGATGAGTAATAAGAAAAGTGGTACACACTTCATTAAATAAATGAAATAAATGTGTCCAAGGGAGTATAAATGATGTTTTTGAATTGGAATTCATTATTCACTTTTACAAAACTTTTTTGACCTAGAAGTTCGTTAGTCAAAACCACATCCCTCCCTTATCTGATTTCAAAATTACTCAAATCCTAAACATCAACCAAAGCTATCTGATGAATGAGCACAAAATGATCTATGCTTATATGTTCATATGATTCGAGTGGAGGATAAACTACATGCCAAAGCATACAAAAGAAGAAGACATGATGTTGGGCTGCTGAAAGGAGCTGGCATTGAAGAATTATCAGAAATACGAATCTCAGAAGAAGATGAACTTGAAATAGTTCACAATCAAAGTGTGATGGAAACTCTAACAATTGAAGAGGACATTTTGGGACTAAGTTTTGAAAATCTTCAAAGGATATGTAGAATGGAGATCATGTACAAATACGATGATCAAAAGGATGCAGTATCTTATTTCAAGAAGAAGATGGTGTCAAGATTGAAGGAGCTTTCAGTTTTGAAGAGCTGATTAGAAGTATCTAAGCCTAAGGGGGACTATTGTTAGATATAGGAACAATAGATCTAGATCATTTTGTATAGGCTTAGAACTTTAATCAATACTTGTAATGAATGATGGTAATTCATTATTTTGATGTATGCATTGTGTATATAGGTTAACCCATATGTGTGTTGATCTGTGTATGGTTGCAGGTACAAACATTATACTTGGTCAATTACTGAAATTGACTAAGTGTAAGAAACATCTACGAATGAACATTTTATTCTTCCGTAGATATGTTTCTTACAAGTAACATACATCTGAAGATCATCAGCGGATGAACAATCAGCTTTGGAGTTCAAGTGAAGTCAATCAAAGAGTTCAAGTGAAGACTCCTGCGGATGAGCAAACACCTTCAGAAGAATAGAATACCTTCAGTAGATCAAGTTCCTTTGGAAGAACAGAATGCCTTCGAAAGAACAAAGTACCTACGGAAGACTGTATAGCTGCGGATGTAGCTACGGAGTCCAAACACTTGTATTTAATTAATGCAAGTGTTACATGTCAACAAGTCAACAAGACAGTTGTGCAAATCCCAAGAGATCCGGTGTTTCCTTAACTGAAACAAGTGTGCCTATTAATATGGATCCTAGGTTTCACATCAAATGACGGAACACGAACACCCAAGCAACCAAATGGCAAACCAAAGCATCGCATCAATTCACACAAACACAAACCCAAACAGCCGTCATATCAATTTCAACACATTCAAAGCATTTATTGTTCATTATTTATTCATCTGTAATCATTAATCTATTTTAATGAAATACGTTTGAATAAAATCCTTTTGCTTATTAATTGTGTTCTTCTCATTTTGTTCGTCATAATCATTAATCATTATATTTGATATTTATTTATTAAACCAATTAAACAAGGTTAATGTTGATTTCGCAAATATTAACTTGATTCCCTATTAACATTGATAATTCTTGATTGCGATCCTTGGATTCACACAAACCTAATTGTTCCTGCTGCCAATCATAGAGTCCTAGTTGCCATTTTGGTTTCATAATATTCAAAATAAAACATGAAAATTATGAACGCAGATAGTAAGGCCTTGGGAATAATTTTCACAGTATGACCTAGTGGCTAGAAACAACCATCATAGTGTATTCCAATATATTTGCTCAAGACTTACGGGACAATTTAGTGAACTATAAAAAGAATCAAGTATCACTGCGACATTATTGAATGTTCACAAATTTTACTTGTCAGACACAAATTTAGAGGTCTAGCTATTTGATTAATGAGTTGAAGTCTTAAGCTATAAAGTCTAGGATTAAAACTTTACTCAATAACATCATACCATCCCTGCAAGCTAGTAGATGGCTATAAGCGTATAAGAAGTGACAAAAAAGACAAAGTATTGTTAGGTCTAGAATCAGTAGATCTAGTCATTATGTATAGGCTTAGTACTTGAATTAATATCTGTAATGAACTTTTGTACTTCATTATTGTGTATGCATTAAATATATAGGTTAACCCATTTATATATGTGTTGGTTTATGTATGGTTGCAGGTACAAACATAATACTTGGTCAATTACTGAAATTGACCAAGTGTAAGAAACATCTACGGATGAACATTTCGTTCTTCCGTAGATATATTTTACAAGTAACAAAACATCCGAAGATCATCTACGGATGAACAAATCAACTGGAGTTCCAAGTGAATGAGTTCAAGTAAGAAATGCTGCGGAAGAACAAGAATTCTGCGGAAGAACAAACATCTGCGGAAGAACAAAACATCTACGGAAGACAATATTTCTGCGGAGTCCAAACACTTGTATAATACAAGTGTTACAAGTCAACAAGTCAACAAGTCAACAAGGCGGTTATACGAATCCCGAGAAATCCGATGATTCCTTAACAGAAACAAATCAAATCCCAAGAGATCCGGTGTTTCCTATAACTGAAACACCTTTGTCTATAAATATGGATCCTAGGTTTCGATTCAAGGACGATTGAGTCAGACGATTGATTGATTGAGAACAGCAATAGCAATACAACAATCATCAAAAGTCTTTCGATCAACAAAACATACACACATCATAGCATTCATTGATATCGTACATTCAATTCTTTTGTAATCACCAACACATTATAATAAAATATTGATTAATCATTAATTGTGTTTTGTTTCGTGTGTTCTTGATATTTCATTGATATTTAAAGTTGCTTAAACACAATTAAACCAAATCAACGTTAATTCCGCTAACGTTGACTTGACATCGATTCACACTGATAATTCCTGTTGACGATCCTTGGATTCACAGGTGGTATCAGAGCCAAGTGCTCATTGATTTAGATCAATTGATCTATCAGTGTTAGTTGTGTTTTAATTGTGTTTGATTTCGCTTAACAGCAATCGTTTTTAATTAACTTGTTTCTATATTCAAATCAATTGAATAGTAGATCTTGTTAACATCATGAGCAACTTCAGTGGTTCATCTTACCAACCTCCGAAGTTGGAAACAAAAGCAGATTTCAAGTCTTGGAAAATCAAGTTCAGGAATCATGTAAACTATACTGATTCTGACTTGTGGATTTCCATCACTGAAGGTCCTTATATTCCACCCACTCTTGGGCCGGATTATAATGACAAAAATCAACCAATCAGTACAAAAGATCTATCACCTGATGATGTCAAAAAGGTTAAAGTCGATATAAAAGCATACAGTCTGCTTAGTATGGCTTTACCTGAAGAGATATTAATCAGGTGTGAGAACTATAAAACAGCTCACTCCTTATGGAAGATACTTCACACTCTCTGCGAAGGGAGTGATGAGATAAGAAGTATAAGGAGAGACACCCTCAGATCACAATATGAAACTTTTCATCATATTGAGGGTGAATCAATTCCTCAGCAACTTCATAGATTCATGCAGTTAGTCACTGAGATGAATATTCTAGAGTTGAAGTATACTAGTGAGGAATTAAACAAGAAAATGCTCCACACTTTGCCAGAAAGTTGGAAGCATACTGTGTCCATGTTCAAGAACACTATAGATCTGAAAGCTACTGGCTTAGATACTCTGGTTGCAAAAGTGGAAGCTCTTGAAATGGACGAAAAATCAAGAAACAAGAGTGTGAGAACTCATGTCTCACCCTATCACTTCAAAGAAACAAATAATGTAGGAAGTGCTTTTATTTCAAACAATGAAAGTGATAACTCTTGTGCTAGGAGTGATGATGAGGAGGAAGTTAGCTTCTATGTTTCAAAACCCTCAAAGAAATCATCTCAAGACAAGCAGCAGAAGAATAAAGGAAGAACTACTGATAGACAAGATACAACTGCAGCAACAACTAAGTCTTCCTTTTCAGCAAATCAGTCAGAACCAATAACTGTGATATTGGACTCTGAAGAACAAAGAGCAGCCTTTGCAGCTTTTAGCTCAAGTTTTCAAGCATATCTGGGAAGCTCTCTAACATCAGCCAATATCTGCCAACAAGACTTAGAAGAACTACCTCCAGATGTAGTGGAAGAGATGGATCTACAATGGCAGATGGCCATGATTGCTTATAGAGCTAAGCAATATCTCAGGAGAAATAAGAACTTGGCTTCAGCAAGCAAAACATCAAAGATTGGTGTTGACAAATCAAAAGTGAGATGCTACAAATGCAATCTCTATGGACATTTCTCAAGAGAATGCAATCAACAGTCTTATCCAGAGATGAGACAACATCAGCAGCATCAACAACATCAGATTCAAGCAAATCAACAATCTTCTCAAAGACCTCTGCACAAGCAATCTCAACTGATCAATGCTTCCCCACCAGCCACCAAAGAATCAGCAGGACCTAGTAACTCAAAGGAGTCAGGGCTGATCATACTTCAAGATGGAACGTGTGATTGGAGTTTGTATGAGAAGGAAGTTTTGGAAGAGAATCAAGCTTTGATGGCCCATATGGATCAAACAGTTCCCCCAATGGCAAAAGAGGTAAAAGAAAGATTGTGTTCATCAACTTGTGTTGAGGAAGTTGAACGATATAGAGTCCATGCTCAACAGTTGGCTGATAAAGTAAAAGAAACAATGATTTTGAATGAATCCCATGTTAGAGAACATAAATTATATCAAATAAAAATTAATTCCTTGCAAAAGGATTTAGAAAAATTTGTTTCTGAAAATTATAGCCTAAAAGCCCAAGTTGAGCATTTGACCACTTCCTTAACAAAATCCATGGCTGATCATGCATCAACTGAAGTGAAACTTCAGAAGTTTCAATTATCATCTCAGCAATATGAGAAATTACTAAATTCTCATATTGAATCAAAGAAAAGGTCTGGGTTGGGTTATAATGCGGTTGCACCACCTATAAATGATAATTACACATCCTTACCTACAACAATGACAAACACTCTGTCAAATCATTTTGTGCCTGGCACTAAGTTTGAAAAAGATTCAACTAAAACTACAATTAATGATAAAGCTGAGGTGAGTGAAACTGAATCATCTGAATCAGAATCATTAGATCAAAATGATTCAGAATTTGATTATGATAAGTGTGATGACTTGGATGATTCTGATGAACATGATGTTGATCAAACAAGCACTGGTAAAAATTTTCAACTGAAAGCCCATATCCCAAAAGTGCTTGAAGAAACAAAGTTGCCATACCCTCCTAAACAAAGAAACATGTTGAAGACCATCTGCAAGAGGATAGCTCAATTGAATGAAGGTCTTCAAGAACTAAGTATGCAAGACTCCTCCAAGAAATTGACTGATGAATCTGTCATCACTGAGGAAAGAGGAAAATTCAAAGGAAAGAAAAAGGCTTCAGTAGATCATCAACTGAACAAGAAAACTTCAGCTGCTGATCTACGGAAGAGAAATTCAGCCCCAAACAATCAAAATGTGCACAAAATTGAAAAAGGTGAAGCACATTCAAAGCTAAAGAAGAAAGAGCTACAACAAAGATCAGCAAACAAAAGGAATGATTCTGAGAAAGAATCAGAAGAAAAGTATTGCAAATGGTGTGACATGAAAAATCACAACACTGAAGACTGTTACTTCAGCAGCTACTGTTCTATTTGCAATATGAACAATCATATGACTGCTGATTGTTACTTCAACAAACATTGTTCTATCTGCAACAAAAATAATCATTCCACACAGGAATGTTATTTCAACAAAAAGAACAAGACAAAAGCTCAAAGAAGAAAGAATCAGACAAATCTGAATCAGATTCTCAATCACGGATTCTGCAAAGGCTCAAAACTGAAGAAGTTTGAACAAAAATCAAAAGCAAAACCAAAGGACAAATCAGCATCAAGTGTTCATATACTGCGGAAAAGACCATCTTTTCAGCAGTCAAAAACACCACACAAAAGAGTAGATTTGTCAGACAAGAATCAAAGGATGATGATTCATTCTTTGATAAATTTGACAAAGGCATTCATATACCTCTTTCAAAAACAAAGATAGTGAAACATTTAAAGGTTCATTGTCAAAACAAAAGACTCAAACAAATGAAGTTATCTGAGTAAAGCAGACAATGTGAATCATGAATCTACTTCATCAACATCATTCAGCAGAATCATCCTCATCTAAATCAAATCAGAATGAATCAATTAAATCTGAAACTGAAACTTCAAAAATTGTTCATGAAAGATAACTGTTTTAGATCCTGTTGATAAACCCAAGATCACTAAGACTTGGGTTGTCACTTCTAACTGATTTTCATTTCTGATTGCAGGAACAATATTGGAGAGCTGACAACATGTGGTATGTTGACAGTGGTTGTTCCAGGCATATGACAGGAAACTGTTCTCTTCTCCATGATTTAAACATAAAAATGCTTCTTATGTGGCATTTGGTGGGGATAAAAAGGGAGGTAAAATTGTTGGTGAAGGAATGATAACCAATGGTGTACTTAAATTTGATAAAGTAAATTACTGTAAAAACTTACAGTATAATTTACTTAGTGTATCTCAAATCTGTGATCAAAACTACACTACATTGTTTGATGACACTAACTGTTACATTCTTAAGCCAGGATTTATTGTCCCAGAAGATTGGATTCTCCTCAAAGCAGCAAGAAAAGGAAACACTTATGTTTTGGATATGAACAACACTTCTCTCACAAAACATGAAACTTGTCTTATATCTAAACTTTCAGAAGATTTGTCACAATTATGGCATAGAAGGCTTGTTCATTCTAACATGAAGAACATGAATAAATTGGTAAAACATGACCTGGTCATTGGATTACCAAATAAAGAGTTCCATTGCTCAACTCATTGCTCTTCTTGTTACAAAGGAAAACAACACAGAGTGTCACATAAACCAAAAACAATCAATACTAATACTACACCACTCAAATTGCTTCACATGGATCTTTTTGGTCCAACCAATGTAATGAGCATTGGAAAAAGGCAATATTGTTTGGTGATAGTTGATGATTTCACTAGATTTACATGGGTCTTTTTCTTAAAACAAAAGAGTGAAACATCAGAAACATTAATGGACTTTGTCATCAAGATTGAGAATCAACTTGATACAAAAGTCAAAATTTTCAGGAGTGATAATGGTACTGAATTTGTTAACTTTGAACTAGATTCTTTTTGCAGGAGCAAAGGTATTGCAAGACAATTCAGTGCACCAAGGACTCCACAACAAAATGGAGTTGCTGAAAGAAGAAACAGAACTCTCATTGAAGCAGCAAGAACAATGCTAGCTGATTCACAACTACCTATTACCTTTTGGGCTGAGGCTGTGAATACTGCATGCAATGTTCAAAATAGAACATTAATTGTCAAAGAACATAACAAAACTCCTTATGAGCTCCTATTTAAAAGAAAACCTTACATAGGATATCTAAGAGTATTTGGATGTCAAGTAACTGTTTTGAACATAAAAGAGTCATTAGGAAAATTTTCAGAAAAAGCATATGATGGTTTCTTTGTTGGATATTCTTCAACATCAAAATCATATAGAGTGTATATTCCACAACATAACATTGTGGAAGAGACCCCTAATGTATCTTTTGATGAAAATGTGTTTACTAAGTCAGTTAAAGGTTCATCATGGTTATTTGACATAGATGCTTTGTCTAAATCTTTTAACTATGATCATTTGACAAATGCAGGATCTGATGAAGTATGCTATCCATTTGTTCCACCTATTATGACTGAAGTAACTTTATCTGCTGATCCCCCAAGGATACATCCATCTTCAGGTGAAAATACTTCAGCAGAAGCAGATATTACATGTGGAACTGAACAAAATGTATCCGGAGAAATTCCTTCGGAAGACCAAAATATATCCGGAGAAATTCCTTCGGAAGACCAAAATATATCCGGAGAAATTCCTTCGGAAGACCAAAATATATCCGGAGAAATTCCTTCGGAAGAACAAAATGCATCCGGAGTTCCTTCGGAAGATCAGCATGTATCCGGAGAACTTCCTTCGGAAGACCAAAATGTATCCGGAGCAGCTCCTACGGAAGAACAAAATACTTCCGCAGAAGTTCCTGCGGAAGAGCAAAATCCAACTGCAGATACTACTGTAGCTCAATTTGATTATTTCTTGAATTCTCAAATTGAGATGAATCAGTCAGAGGCAATGGAAATGACTAATCTGGAATCATCCATTCCAGTTGAGTCAACTCCATCAATGAGAATTCATAAGTCTCATCCACTTAACAATATCATTGGAAATCCTGACAAGAGAACTACAAGGAGCCAAAGTGGTACAGCCAACCTTTGTCTTTTCAACTGTTTTCTTTCTCAAGTGGTGCCTCCAAACATTACAGCTGCTTTAAAAGACAATAGCTGGATTGAAGCTATGCAAGAAGAGCTTCAACAGTTCAGAAAGCAAAAAGTATGGTGTCTTGTTGATTTACCTGAAGGTCAACATCCTATTGGAACTAGATGGCTATACAAAAACAAACTGGATGATAGAGGGATTATTGTCCGAAACAAAGCAAGGTTGATAGCACAAGGATACACTCAAGAAGAAGGCATAGATTATGATGAAGTTTTTGCACCAGTTGCAAGAATTGAGGCAATAAGAGTGTTCTTGGCATATGCATCATACAAGAAATTTACTGTGTATCAAATGGATGTCAAGTGTGCATTCTTATATGGGAAAATTGATGAGGAAGTTTATGTGTCTCAACCCCCCGGATTTGAAGATCCTCATTATCCTCACAGGGTATACAAACTAGATAAAGCCTTATATGGTCTTCATCAAGCACCAAGAAAATGGTATGAAACACTATCATCTTTCTTACTCAAGCATGGCTACAAAAGAGGAACTATTGATCAGACACTCTTTCTCAAACAAGAACATCAAGATCTCTTAGTAGTTCAAGTATATGTTGATGACATTATATTTGGATCAACAAATAAGAGATTGTGTGTGAATTTTGAAGAACTGATGAAATCTGAATTTCAGATGAGCTCAATGGGTGAATTAACATTCTTCCTTGGCCTTCAAGTTCATCAAAGAGCAGATGGAATATTCATCAATCAAGAAAAATACATACATCAAATACTGAAGAAATACAATCTTGCTGAAGTATCCTCATGCAAAACACCAGCATCAACAATTGATAAGATTGCTCCTGATCCCACTGGAAAATCTATTGATCAAAAATTATTTAGATCCATGATAGGTTCACTTATGTACTTAACTGCCAGTAGACCTGATATTATGTTTGCTGTGTGTGTATGTGCTAGGTACCAATCTGATCCAAAGGAGTCACATCTCAATGCTGTCAAAAGA
The DNA here is from genome assembly GCA_025215565.1 of Flaveria ramosissima. NCBI lineage: Eukaryota > Viridiplantae > Streptophyta > Magnoliopsida > Asterales > Asteraceae > Flaveria > Flaveria ramosissima. The sequence continues at coordinate 29,500,318 of CM046040.1, read as the reverse complement.
ATTTTCAGATACCTCAAGGGAAAACCAGGACTTGGTCTATGGTATCCCAAGGATGGAGACTTTACACTCTACTCATACTCAGATAGTGACTATGGTGGATGTAACAGCAATAGAAAATCAACAACCGGTGGATGTCAATTCATTGGACCCAGGCTAGTGTCATGGCAGTGCAAGAAACAAACAAATGTTTCTGTATCCACAGCTGAGGCTGAGTACATTGCTGCTTCAGCTGGGTGTTCTCAAGTACTTTGGTTACAAAACCAATTGCTTGACTATGGTTACAACTTTCTTCAAACTTCAATCTATATAGACAATTCTGCTGCTATGTTTATCACTGCTAATCCTGTGCAACATAGTAAAACAAAACATATAGAGATTAGGTATCATTTTCTGAGAGATTGCTCAGAAAAGGGATTGATTAAGTTAGTCAAAGTGGATACATCAAATCAGCTTGCTGATTTATTCACTAAAGCCTTTGATTCAGTCAGATTTAATTTTCTGATTGAGTCTCTAGGTATGATTAACTTAGATTAAATCAAGTCCAAACAAACAACATGCTGTGTGCAATAATGCATCAGTATGACTTATGCATGGGAAATGATAGTACACTATAGCTTTGCCTATTTCTGCATAAACAAATAACAATATATCTCAACAAGTTTCTTGATATGTGAGTAGGTTCATCTTGAGTGGAAACAAAACTTAGTGCATGCAAAACATAATACTATAATAATTGTCTGTGGGAAACTTCATTTTGAGAAAACAAAGTGAGTCTTATCCTAATGTGATCAAATCATTCATCTAAACACACTATGTAAAACACTTTATACTATCTATCTTTGCAAATCATACTCCCTCTGTTTTGTGTGAACAAAGACCTGGGTGTATGATCACCATACTGAATATCAGTATCAAAGGTGAAAAGATCATGCTCATCATCATCCCTCTGTTTTGTGTGAACAAAGACCTGGGTTAAAGGCACCTCTGTTTTACGTGAGTAAAGACCTGGTGACCTGATGATGATCATATCTAAAGCTCTCAAAAGAATCCTAAGTGATCAACTGTATATTATCTTGAGCTTTATCAACATCGCATCAATGAGATGCCAAATACATCTCAAGATAGCTATTATAATTTAAAGTACATAGTCTTAAGTGTGAAAAAGTGATGATTTGACTTGCAAAGGGAGGACAACACCTTTGTGAATCAAATGTGAAGCCCATGACAGTTATTTCTAAAACAATAAAACATGATAAACAGCATGCCTAGTTGATACATGAGCTCTTGTATGGATTTATATGGACAATATACTTGCAATCAGAACTTGTTCTAGTATCAACTATACAACATAACTAATCAGGAAGAGGCTTAGCATTATAGTATGATCCCATCTTATGTGTATCTGATCATTATCATATATTTAAAGTTTATGTTATTCCTCTTAAAGAAATTTATGATAAATGCTTATGTTCATCATTAATCACAAATTTAGGGGGAGTAGAATTCATGAAAAAGCATCTAAATCAGCAGCAGCAATGTCTATATCTTTATCAATTTGAAGAAATTGAAATCTGAGCATCATCTTAGCTGTTGGTTACATGAAATTTTTTTTTTTTAAATCCCTATTTTAAATTTTCTTGTACTAAATTGTCATGTATACAAAGCCAACGAGGTCCTATAGCAATAATTGGTTCAACCAATGGAGTTGGGCCATACATACAACTGTGTGTAAATCAATATTAGTATATTAATGTTTATCCGTAGATTGGTAAACTACGGATGAATAAAGATCAATAATTTAATGATTACAATTTCACCAGTAGAAGTTGTTGATCCGTAGATGTACTACGGAAGAGTAAATTGTGGATCACACAATTAATGAGAAATTACTTCTACGGAAGATTACAATGTGGGACCCACTGAATAAATCAGAGAAAATTAATATGTCTGAGGGTATAAATAAAGAGATTTGACTTGTCAAATTCATTATTCACTTTTTCAGACCTAGAAAATCTCACTCAACAAATTTTTCCCACTTTCTCAACATTCAAAATTTACCAAATCAAAACCTTAAGCAAACATATATCTGTGTTCTTAATCAGCGTTTATTAAGGTAAAACATGTCGTAATCATCAAGAATGAACCAGTTGATTCTTGTTTTATCTCACAACTGTTCGTATTCTCATATCAATAATGTGATTCTAACGAAGTCTTTTCTTATGAACAGATGGATCAACGATTTGCAAAAGAACATAATGTGTGTGCTTTCTTGAACCCTGACGATCCTGTGTCAGAAGGATGTCAAGAAATTATGAGATATTTGAGAAGATCAAGGATATTCTATGCCCTATCTGCAGAGCCAACGATTTATCGCTCGCATATCAGTGATTTCTGGAATTCTGCACATATAGAAGAAGATGATGAAGGCATTATTGCAGAAGTAAAGAATCGAAGGCTGAGAATAGACGAACAAACAATAAGAAGGGTACTAGAACTGGGAGATGTTGAAGTTGGACACCCTGATGTATTTGATAATGAATACATAGAAAAGGTTTTTCTCCTAATGGGGTATGATGGAGACTTTGAAAAGGGAGAAATTAAGAAGGGAAGACTCTGTAAGCCATACAGATTTTTGTGTCACACTTATCTGAAGTGTATGTCAAACAGAAAATCTGGGCTTGACAGATTTTCAAGACATATATCATCTGGTATCATTGGCATCTTTGAGGGAAGGACCTACAACTATTCAAAGTACATCTTCAATTGTTTGTGTGATCACATTCGAGTACAGAAGGCTGATAAGATGTATATGTTTCCAAGGTTCATTCAGCTCATCATTAATGCAGACCTGCCTGGAACATCTGTGGAGGGTGGTGTGTTTATCCAAGCACACCTTGGCAGATCTGTGCTGAACAAAATCTCAGGGAAATATGAAGGAGGTGACATAGACATGTTTGCTCATGTGATTGATGCTAATGCAGACATACCTCAAGAGCTTGTTTGGGAAATTGATGAAGAGAGCTCTGCTACCAGCTCTGCTCAAGACACTCCATCACCAGAAGCATCACCTCAACAACAAACACCCCAAACACAATCACCAGCTAGCCAAAATACAGAACCTATCTCTCCAATCCTCCACCTATCACCACAACAACAACAAACACCCCAAACACAATCACCTGCCAGTCAAAATACTGAACCAATATCTCCCATTCAACCCCAATCACCAAATCAGCTTCAGATGCAACTTTACCAACAACTTACAAATTCAGATACTGAGAGCATCTACACTGGAGAGACAGAATTAGTCTCAGAAGCAAGTACAGTTAAACTGTCATTATCCAAGACTGAATCCCCTGTGCATTCAAATGAAACTGAACAAGTTTCTCCAGTGACTGACCAGCAACAACAACAAACTCTTCAAGAGCATGAAGATCAAGCCACTGAACCAAAGTCAAGCTCAGCAAGTGTTGATCATGAGGAAGTAAAAGAAGATGAGATTGAGTCTCAGCATCAGGAAGTAGACACAGAAGCAGATCAGGTTGATGTGATTGCTTATAATGAAGATGATCTGAGTGAAGATGACATTCCTGTGAGCAAAAGTTATCTGGTGGCTGAGTACAACAAGCTGGTGCTCAAATCAAATAAAAGAAAGGAAAGAATACAAGAGCTGAAGGGGATGATAAAAGAAAAGGATGAAGAATTGATAAGACAGCAAGCAAGAATAAAGAGACTGAGAGAAGATGCTCAAAGTGATAAAGAAGTCATTGATGCTCTGCTAGACAAGGAAGCTGAGCTTAAAGAGTCAGCAGAGTCTGAGAAGAAAGAAAAAGAAAAGATCATGAAGAGACTTGAACAAGCATCTGGCACTATGACTGCTCAGTCAAACATTATAAAGAGAAAAGAAGAAGAAATTGAGCAACTTAAATTGAAGATCAGTTCATTGGAATCTCATGCTAAGGCTTCAACTGCTCAAACAAAACAAGGTCCTGAGGCATCAAAAGAAATGATCTTGTACTCAAGGAAAAGAAAGTACCTTGGTACTGCTGAGAAGAAGCCAACTACTTATGAAAGTGTTTCAAAGAAACAAAAGCTGACTTCTCCTGAACACACCCCTCAATAGATTTATCTACTGAGAAGCCCATCTCTCAAAAGAAAGATGAAAGTGATAAAGAGTGGGAAGAATTAATCAAAGAAGACTCTCCACCAAAACAAGAAGTCTCAAAGGCTGATGATCTTCTGACTACAAGTGACATATTTGAAGAGAGGCCTGAATCAACCATGTTCATGACACTTATAAACCATGGTTTCCCTTATGACATGGTTGAAAGACTAAACATGACAGAGATGAAGAACCTGTTAAAAGAATTTGAGCTTGCATGCTTTATGATTCCAAATTGTGATTATGAAGCCTTCAGCACCTTTCAATCAATTCAGAAAACAAAGAAGGAGTTGGGACATTGTGACACAGCCAAGCTGAGCAAATACAACATGACTTGCTGGTTACAAGGACATAATTACAAACCTCATGAGCTTAAAGGAAGATCAGTAGGGGAACTCAGAAGGATGATGGAGCATGTGATGAAAGTTGAGCTAGATACTGGAGTAAAATTCAGAACTGAAGCTCCACATCCATCTTATGAACAACAAAGCAAACTTCCTGCTGAACCTATAACAGTTGAACCTAAAGATCACAAAAGAAAGGAGAAATTGATTAGAGAGCCAAGAGAAGTTATACCCGGAAAAGTATGGCCACTTGGGACTGCAGTTAGAGAGATAACTGAGCAAAAGTCCACTCTAATACAACTGATAGATCACCTCACAACTCCCAGCTCTGTGGAAGAAAACAAGATCATGGCCTGGAAATATGATCCAGACTGGGATTGTGCTGTTATTAAAAGAACATCTGGAAGAGTTGAATACTTCCATGATGTACTCTCAGTGGTGAGTCTGCCAGAGAATGACATCAAAGATCTTCAAAGTTTAATCATCAGCAATTATCCAATTCACCCTAGAGGAAGAGATTTCTCAACCCTAGTGGGAAAGTTGAAAACAAAATTTAAAGATGATGTGCTTATAGAAGCCAAAAGAGAAGATGTAGAACATCAAAAGAGAATCAAAGGGCTCAAAAGATTCAAGACCAATGCCTCAGAACATGTAGATGATGAATTCTTGAAGAGGATTGGCTACAACAACAGAAACAAAGCAGCACTTAAATGCATTGAAGGGACTCAATTCACATACCCAATCACTGAATGGGGATATGTTGAGAAGACAAAAGAGTTGGTCCTACTGAGAAATGCTGAGAACAAGAAAGCTGAAAAGATCAGAATCTTTGATCCTGTGGAAATCAAACTGCTCCATCCCAGCTACACCTCATACCTTAATGACAAATTCTTTCCCAAGCTGACTGATGAAAAAGCACAAAATGATCTGTTCCTACATGTCCATGTGATTCAAGTAATAGACAAACTACATGCCAAAGCATATAAAAGAAGAAGATTTAATGCTGGACTACTGAAGGGAACAACCTTTGATGAAGTAACAGAACTCAGAATAACAGAACAAGATGAGCTAGAAGTGGTGAATAACAACAAGGTGTTAGACACACTCACTACAGAGGAAGATGTTCTGGGAATCAGTTATGAGACTCTGAAGAAGATCAGCAAGATGAAGATCAACTATAAGTATGATGATCAGAAGACTGCTGTTTCCTACTTCTACAACAAGATGATTGCCAGAATCAAGGATCTTGCAGTTTTGAAGAACTGATTGCAAGTAGCTAAGCCTAAGGGGGAGTATTGTTAGGTCTAGAATCAGTAGATCTAGTCATTATGTATAGGCTTAGTACTTGAATTAATATCTGTAATGAACTTTTGTACTTCATTATTGTGTATGCATTAAATATATAGGTTAACCCATTTATATATGTGTTGGTTTATGTATGGTTGCAGGTACAAACATAATACTTGGTCAATTACTGAAATTGACCAAGTGTAAGAAACATCTACGGATGAACATTTCGTTCTTCCGTAGATATATTTTACAAGTAACAAAACATCCAAAGATCATCTACGGATGAACAAATCAACTGGAGTTCCAAGTGAATGAGTTCAAGTAAGAAATGCTGCGGAAGAACAAGAATTCTGCGGAAGAACAAAACATCTGCGGAAGAACAAAACATCTACGGAAGACAATATTTCTGCGGAGTCCAAACACTTGTATAATACAAGTGTTACGAGTCAACAAGTCAACAAGTCAACAAGGCGGTTATACGAATCCCGAGAAATCCGATGATTCCTTAACAGAAACAAATCAAATCCCAAGAGATCCGGTGTTTCCTATAACTGAAACACCTTTGTCTATAAATATGGATCCTAGGTTTCGATTCAAGGACGATTGAGTCAGACGATTGATTGATTGAGAACAGCAATAGCAATACAACAATCATCAAAAGTCTTTCGATCAACAAAAACATACACAACATCATAGCATTCATTGATATCGTACATTCAATTCTTTTGTAATCACCAACACATTATAATAAAATATTGATTAATCATTAATTATGTTTTGTTTCGTGTGTTCTTGATATTTCATAAATATTTAAAGTTTCTTAAACACAATTAAACCAAATCAACGTTAATTCCGCTAACGTTGACTTGACATCGATTCACACTGATAATTCCTGTTGACGATCCTGGATTCACAATATTTAATGTTTAACTGTCTCGATTATTGACGATTACATGTTTAAATCAAGAAGATCAAACATATCAGCAAGATGAATACGATGTTTCTCCCCTTCAGCAAATCAAGTCTCAACTCACAATGATTCTTGATTTGCAAGGGATTGTCAGACAATCAGTGAGCTATACTCCCGAAGAAGGAGAAATCATTCATGACCTGACTGACGAGCAACTTGCTGAGATGTTCAGGCTGAACCGGACGAGATTGTCAAGGATGCTCCTACTTTTGAGGTGGCAAGTGATGATGAGCTCAACGAAATAGATTAAATCGAGATAGAGGATGTCACTGCTGACCATTATCCAGAGTACACTGACCGAGAGGGAAATGTAGTCCCCAACTTTGGTGATACTCTCGGCAGTGATACATTTGTCAAGCTGGAGCAGATGGAGAAAGAGGCTGAGAAGACCGAGGGTCAAGCCCAATCCTCAGACACCGATGTTGACATCAAAAAGGCTGAATGGGCGGCCTGTTTTGGTGATACTCCATCCGTACACGGTCCTAACAAGATTTACACATGTGTAAACAACGAATGGACGATTTTTTTAAAAAAAGTATATCAATATGGTAGGCGTTGGAAAGATAAAAAATACTAAATTTTATGGTGAATTTTTTTGGGAAAATGATGTTGTGAAAAAAAGTTATAAACGTTTAAAAAAATGAGGAAATGGCATGCGATTTGCATGTGATCAAATATAGGTGATTCATACTGGTTGCTAGAGTTTTCACAAAAAAGGGTGATTCTCAAGATAACCCTACCCTATATATATATTTATATATATATATATATATATGTAGGGTTAGGATCTTTTCAGAACTCTTAAAGATCATGAGAACCGCGAGAACTAATATCAGCCTTTGATTTCAATATATGTTATTTTCTATTTATTTATTATTAAAGGGTAAGAATGTAAATTAAAATTTTGTTAATTTGAAACTGCCTAATATATCTCTTTTATATTAGGCAACTTCTATTTTAATTATATCTTAATTATTATCATTATGTTATTATGGCTTTATCATACGTGTATACGTTATTTGAATTTTAATTATTTTTAATTAATTTATCTAATTCAAACAATCAAGTTGATTATTTCAATTCAATTTAGCATCATTCTATTAAAAGAATATTCAACTTAAGATTTGATCTTTCCCGTGTTTTAAATTATCATATTAAAGATTTTGGAATTCATCAAGTATACAAGACACAAAATATTATAGTTCTGATTAAAAGACTATTCAAGTTCATAACAAAGTAATATGTTCATATTTTAAAAGGATTATGTTAATTTTTAATTAATTTCATCTACAAGGTAATTTCAAAAGGTATATAAATCCACTTGTTTAAAGTTTGTATTGAATTTTGATTATTATATTTTACACAGCCCTTGTAGATTTATTCAGTTTATATAATCTAATTTTACATATTAAACCAATGATACGCATATGTAAACCAATAAAATAATATGTAGTGCTTTACATATAAGTAAACCAACAAAGTATTATGGATTATTTTACACACATGTATACCAACTTAATGAAAAATATATGTAAATCAATAGAAAAATATGTAGAGTTTTACATACATGTAAACCAATAATGCTACATATAACAATTATTAAACCCATGATGCATATATCTAAACCAAAAGTATATATACATATATGTAAACCAACATAATGATGATTAACAAGAAACACTGAATCAATATTAAAACTTTAATAGTATTTTTCAAACATGTATAAATGATACATTACATACAATATTTTCACAATAACATCTTTTCATATATGAGTTTGTGTATTTGCAAATAATAGTAATTAACTTTTGTAATTAGGTGCTCACTATTTTTCCACTTTGCTTCCTGCACTTTAATTTACTCAATACACATGTTATATTTTCAAAATACACATCGTGCGCCTTACATGGCGTCATTCCTCAAATGTACCAAGTTATGGTTCTATGTTTGCAGATTTACCTTCATTTCTTCTCAAAATGGTGTTTCCTACGATGTTTTTATTTGTCACGTGTACTTTAATTGCCCATAGGTGATTCATGCTTTTATGAATGTTGATGTATTTTATTGAGATACTAAATCAAAACTGATTGGGCAATAATGAGTGCTTTTATGAGATAGTTAATACGCACATATTTGTTTTTCCCATAATACCCTTTTGCATTAATTATATAAATTAAATGTAGTATTAATTTACATTTTCTACCCAATTTAATCACAACCATTAATCCATAAAATCAACGGTTGATATTAGTTCTGAAAGTTCTCATTCTAAAGGAAGTCCTGAAAGGAACCTAACCCTATATATATATATATATATATATATATATATATATATATATATATATATATATATATATCATGCAAACTGAAAGTTTTGTTTGTATTTTCACATGTTTATTATTTATATGTTTGATAGTAATTCACTAATTCAAGATGTTATGATTATTAAATTATGATCCCAATCAACAGATACATATATGTATAGCAACTATGAGATGCATCAATGCATAATTATCAAAGTATGCACAAATGCAATGTTTACTCCCTTTGACCAGATGCATCAATGCATAATTATCAAAGTTTGCATAAATGCACTATCGTTAATACATGAGAAAATGCAACCAAAAACTTAGTTTTGTTACTACTTTAACCATTAGACACATTAAGAGGTTATATACATCTATGAAAAGTTAATTTTGATTGTTCAAAGTCTTCTTCAAATACAATTTGTCACAAAATCAACGCTTTACTAATCCATCATTTAAAATATCGATATTTACACAGAATTGTTGCCCTTGATATATGATTGTTATTCATTAGAATGAGTTATTTTGACTTCATATAGATTATGTTTTTAGTGAAAAACATACATTTCGAAGCATATACTTTTTCAGTTTATATATTAATAGATAATGTAGTATGATTCAGATAAAATAGAGGGTTGGACTGAATAATAGGTTATTAAAGCTTATTTTTAGAACTAATAAAAGTCTAAAAATAAAAAAAAGATAGGTAGTGTGATCCCTTAGTGTGTCTTTCGGTTATAATATAATTATATGCATTATTGGCGATTGGTTTAGAAGATTTAACAAAACATGAGATTCATGATCAAAGCATGTCATTTTTTACTTTGCTCAACAAATATAATATCAGGTGAATTCGACACCCTATGAACTATGTATATATTGGTACAGTAGACTCCATAAACTATAAAATCAAATTTGTATGTTAAAAGTTAACATGTATGCAACTATATTTAAATGTGTACACCGGTATTATGAATGGTAATTTAATAAATTATATTATAGGTGGACTTTTTATTAGTCAAATCATGTTCAATATAGAACGTGGAGAAAAAACCGTGGACAATAAAATGTGAGTTGCGGTTATGAAGATAGGATTGATTTTCCATTTTTGCCCTTTAAATTGTTAATTCTGTGGTATTAAATGGAAGTAAATTTAGAGTTTTGCCACTTTTATTTATAGCCATAGATCTAAACAATCAATGGTGTATGATGGTTCTTTTGGTTTTTTATAAAATTTTAGTTTTCTATTGAATGGATCCCTATATATATGGGCATTCAATTGAAAACCAAAGTTTTGTAAGAAACCAAAAGAACTATCATTAACCAATTAGATTTGTTAAAATTTAAGAATTTTATTACAATTAATGATTTATGAAGAGGGGCATTAAGGTAATTAGGTAATTTTATAATTTAAATTCATGGGTGTATTGATATGATAACTGTTCCCTGTTTTTACTCAAATTGAACGACATAAGTTTCAAATTTGATTTTGTTTTTCTTAATCGATTTGATCTTTCTTTGGGTGATTTTAAGGTACGTGATTCAATTTCATCATCAATTGTGGGTTTCGTATCCATGGTTTTGGTGTTTTTTCGGATGGCGATGAATGTGTATGTAGAGGAAAGTAACGATGATCCAAATTCGCAAAGTAAAGTTTGTCGAAATCATGATGGTGGTCTACTTAAAGATTTATCGAACGTTAAGAAGTTTTGTAAGACCCCGTTCCCGGGACGCTTACAGTTGGTCATTCATCACACATAAAACATATAATTACATTACATTAAGAAATCATTGCAGCGGAAACATTCAAAAATAACATCACGTTTCATTATAATTACTTTTGCCCAATAATACATCATTATCAGGTTACAAAATTCATGTTGCATTACATCACAAAAGCTATATAATTGGATGCCATCCCAAAAGAGCCGAGTAGCTTCGCCGTGCCATCCTCAGCAATCATTTACCTGCCAACTGGAAAATGCAATAAAAGTCAGCGTTGCTGACTGAGTTCTAGTTTTAATAATAAAACATACTTTACTTTCATTAAAAACCATTCCTTTATCATGCGATCATGCAACATACGTATACACAGATAATTTCATTATTATCTTTCATCTCATTCATTATCTTCCATTCTTTTCGTTCATTCTGTCTTCCGAGTCTTTTGCGACAACATGGTCGCTCACCTCAATGGCAATCTCAATGATTGCTCGCTATCCGAGTCTTTTGCACCCCTAAGGTTGCTCACCCCAATTGCCCATCACGATAGCAAGCTATCCGAGTCTTTTGCAACAACAAGGTTGCTCACCCCAAGGCAACATTACGATAGCACTTTACTCGAGTCTTTTGCAACGACGAGGTTGCTCACCTCATAGGCAATCTAAATGATTGCACTTCATCCGAGTCTTTTGCAACACAAAGTCGCTCACCCCAATAAATATGCTTGCAAGCCTTTCTTTCGTTCATTCATCATTCATTAATGCATGCATTCTTACTTCATGTTCCTCTTTCATTATCTTTCGCTTTACATTATATAATACTTCATTCATTCATTCATTCGATAGCATGACATGTAAAGCCACAAGAAAGATAAGCATACATCATAATAAGGAACATATCATACACATTCATCATCATCATACAGGGCAACATCATACATTCATAATATGCATAAACATGCAACATCATCATCCTCATGCCCTACATGCTCTCTAAGGCGATAGCATTCATCTTACATGCTCCTACTTTACGTCAAAACTTACATCTGCCCTTTCCTCGAAGGCCAGAAGTCAAACTACACATTCCCTCGAGTGCAACAGCCCTATTCGGGCGTATGGACACTCTTCAGTCGCATGGCCTCCATGCGACTGAACATCATGCGACTAGACTAATGCGGATGGTCATCTATGCGAATGAACATCCAATCGTGCGTATGGACCTTGTGCGAATGGGATTACTGCGAATGGGCACCTATGCGACTAACCTCATGCGAATGGACTCATGCGACTAAGCATCTATGCGACTGAACCCTCAGTCGTGCAATCCTCATGCGACTGGACTCCCAGTCGTGCGACTGAAGCCTTAGTAGTGCGATTGAACCCTCAATCGTGCGAATGAATCCCAATCGTGCGAATGACCCTCAATCGCCCTCATTCGACCGTATGGCCTTCATTCGGTCGCCTAGCCCTAGCTGTTGCAGAATGGAGTTCATCCCGAACCCAATCTGCCATTTTCGGCCTCCAAGCTCATCCAAACCCATTCTAAGCCTAAATTAACCCTCCTGGACCTTAGAAATGCATACCATAACACCATACAAGCACACACAAGCCCGAAATCATACTCTAAACGCATCATACACATCACACCCAAATGGGTCAAACACATACACACTCAAAAACGGGTTTTGCACATTTTCCAGCCCCAAAATCGGTTGAAAACAAGTAAAAGTGGGGTCCTAGAACTCACACAATCGAGCACAAAGACAAGAGCTTCAATTTGGCTTGCTACTCGACGGATTTGGACACCCGAATCACCCGAAACACCACTTTTCTCCCTTTTCTCCTCTTTCTCTCTTCTCTCTTCTTTGTGAGCTGAAAATATGAGAAGTGTGGGGAGAGTGGGCTGCCCTCTCCCTACACATATCACCACATTATCCGACTTTTCTTCGTTGGCGAGTTTGGTCCCTCGACTTAGGACTTTATTTCTTTTCTTTCTTGTCGGCTTCAAAATAATAAATTTCCGGGCGTTACAAGTCCACCCCCCTTAAATAGGTTTCGTCCCCGAAACCTGTTATTCCTCGAACAAACGTGGATAATGCTGTCTCATTTCTTCCTCATTCTCCCACGTTGATTCGGATCCCTTCCTGTGCTTCCACTGTACACGCACAAGAGGAACCACTTTATTCCTCAGCCTTTTCTCCTTTTGGTCAATGATTGCCACTGGTTGCTCCACATAATTGAGCCGTTCATCTACCTCGATATCTTCCAATGGGACAATCATATCCTCATCTGCTAAGCACTTCCTTAGATGAGATACATGGAATGTCGGGTGAATTCCACTTAGCTCATCCGGTAACTCCAGTCTATAGGCCACCTCTCCTACTCGAGCAATGATTCGGAAAGGGCCTATATACCTTGGGCTCAACTTGCCCCGCTTTCGGAAGCGAATGATACCCTTCCAAGGTGAGACCTTCAACATAACCCGGTCACCCACCTGGAACTCAATCGGCCTGCGCCGTTTGTCAGCATACGACTTCTGTCTATCTTTGGCCGCCTTCATGAAGGCTTTGATCTTCTCAAGCTTCTCGGTCGTAGCCTCGATTACCTCGACGCTTCCCAATTCCTTCTGACCAATATCACCCCAACAAACGGGCGTTCTGCATCTCCTACCGTATAGCATCTCATATGGAGGCATACCAATGCTGGCATGATAACTGTTGTTGTATGAGAATTCAGCTAACGGTAGGTGGTCATCCCAACTTCCACCAAAATCAATCACACATGCCCGGAGCATGTCTTCCAGCGTCTGAATGGTCCTTTCTGACTGACCATCAGTCTGGGATGATAAGCCGTGCTGATATGTAACCTCGTCCCCATAGCATCGTGGAACTTCTTCCAAAATTTAGATGTAAACCGAGTGTCGCGATCCGACACGATAGACACCGGCACACCATGACGAGTCACAATCTCCTTGATGAATAGATCAGCCAACCTCTCAGATGAATATGTCTCGCGGATCGGTAGGAAGTGAGCACTCTTCGTCAAACGATCAACTATCACCCATATGGCATCATACCCTTTCGGGGTACGCGGCAGCTTTGTAATGAAATCCATGGTGATGTGCTCCCACTTCCATTCCAGTATATCCAAAGGTTGTATCTTCCCATACGGCTTTTGATGCTCTGCCTTCACCTGTAAGCAAGTAAGGCACTTACTCACATACTCCACCACATCGCGCTTCATACCCGGCCACCAATAATCTTTCTTCATGTCATGGTACATCTTTGTGGCACCAGGATGAATGGAGTACCGAGTCTTGTGAGCTTCATCCATTATCTTCCCCCGTAGATCCCCAAAACGAGGAATCCACACACGATCGATTCGGGTTCTAACACCGAACGTGTTTTCACCCAATTCTCCAACCAGACCTCTCATTCTTTCAGAGTTAAGATAATCTTCTTTCAATGCCTCATCTTGAAACTCTTTAACCTGCTTCATCACATCGGAGGTCATGATCAACTGATAGGCTTTCACCCGAATCGGCTCGGGCCTCTCTTTCCGGCTAAGGGCATCAGCCACCACATTGGCCTTACCCGGATGGTAGTGGATCTCACAATCATAATCCTTTATAAGTTCCAACCACCGCCTCTGCCTCATGTTCAAATCCTTCTGCTCGAAGAAGTACTTCAGACTCTTGTGGTCAGTGAATATGGTGCACTTCGTCCCGTACAGATAGTGCCTCCAAATCTTTAATGCAAAGACCACAGCTGCTAGCTCCAAGTCATGAGTAGGATAATTGACCTCATGAACCTTCAACTGTCGGGATGCGTAGGCTATAACCTTTCCTCTCTGCATTAACACACACCCCAACCCCGAGTAAGAAGCATCGGAATAAACTACCAGACCTTCACTTCCATCGGGTAACGACAGAACATGAGCTTGAGTCAATCTCGCCTTCATTCTTCAAACGCCTTCTCTTGAGCTTGACCCCATACGAACTTCACATCTTTTCGGGTCAACTTGGTTAGTGGAGAAGCAATCTTAGAGAAGTCCTGGATAAATCTTCTATAGTAACCCGCCAAACCCAAGAAGCTACGAATCTAGGATGGCGTCTTTGGTGACTTCCATTGCATAACCGCCTCCACTTTTGCCGGGTCCACCATTATCCCATCAGGGTTCACCACGTGACCCAAGAACTGAACTTCGCGCAACCAGAACGCGCACTTGGAGAATTTTGCATACAACTTCTCCTTTCTCAACGTCTCTAGAACCTCCCGAATGTGGACGGCATGCTCTGCTTCGCTCCTCGAGTAAATCAGGATATCATCAATAAACACAATCACTGATTTATCCAACATAGGCCGACACACACGGTTCATCAAATCCATAAAAGCAGCTGGCGCATTGGTCAAGCCAAAGGACATGACAAGAAACTCGTAGTGACCATGGGCGTACGGAAAGCTGTTTTAGGAATATCCTGCTCCTTCACCTTCAACTGATGATAACCAGATCGAAGGTCTATCCTTGAAAACCAACTGGCACCCTGAAGCTGATCGAACAAATCATCTATCCTCGGTAAGGGGTATCGGTTCTTCACTGTCAACTTGTTCAGCTCGCGGTAGTCGATGCACATCCTCATACTACCGTCCTTCTTCTTTACAAACAGGACCGGAGCACCCCAAGGAGAGATACTCGGTCTAATGAACCCCTTATCAAGCAACTCTTGTAACTGCTCCATCAACTCTTTCATCTCGGTCGGAGCCAATCGATACGGTGCCTTGGCGACAGGTTGGGCACCCGGTATCAGATCAATCTGAAACTCGATCTCTCTGTCAGGTGGCACTCCTGATAAGTCTTCCGGGAACACATCTGGAAAGTCACACACAACCGGTACATCAACTAGTTGTGGTGATGGCGTATCCACATCCTTTACATAGGCCAAGTAGGCACTACACCCACGCCTCATACACTTTCCCGCCACTGCCATCGAGATTACCTTCGGAATCGTAGTAACCCGATCACCATAAACCGTCACTGAACTACCGTCAGGTGCCAACAACCGAATCATCTTCTTGCGACACACAATGTTCGCCTCGAAGTCCGCTAACCAATCCATCCCAAGAACCAAGTCAAAACCACCTAAGGTCATCACAAACGGTCTAACAGGAAACTTATGACCCTCGAGCTCCACATCACAATTCTCTATCATCTCAGAAATCCTGGTAGACTTACCTATGGCAGTTTCTACATCGAAGGGCGCATCAATACATCTACTACTAACAGGCAGCTTAGTACAGAAAGCAGCAGAAATAAAACTTTTACTTGCACCAGAATCAAATAACATAGAAGCTAAAGTTTGGTTCACCAGAAACGTACCGGACACGACATCAGGGTCCGTTCTAGCTTCCTCCTGTGTCATGGTGAATGCCCTGGCACTCGCCCTCGGTCCATCACCTCCCGTCCTCTTTGCCCCTGAACTCTCAGCCCTCGGCTTCTTACAATCTTTGAGCATGTGACCCTCTTCATCACAGTTAAAGCATCGGACCGCACGACAGTCCTTTGCCATGTGTCCCGCCTTTCCACACCTGAAGCACAAGTTCGACCCAAACCTGCACTCCCCGCTGTGCTCCCGTCCACATTTGCCACACCTTCTCGACCCCGCACCTGACGTGACCACACGGCGATCATCCACCCGTGCCTTCTTATTACCCGTCGAGGCATTACCCCGACCAAACCTCTTCCCCTGCCAGTTCCGGTCACCACCGCTCTTCCTGCCACCATCAGTCACCACCACCGTCCTCTCATCATACAATCTTCCCGCCAAATCCACCGCCGACCTAAACGTGCTCGGCCGGGCGGCGATCATGTGCCTGCGAATATCCGCCGGCAATCCCTGTATATACCTCTTGATCTTTCGGGACAGAGGCGTCACTTGATCCGGCACCAGACGTGCCATCTCATTGAACTTCGTGGTGTACTGTTGGTGTGTCATGGTTCCCGCCTCCAGTTGCAGAAACTCCCTTTCAACCTTATCCATTTCCCGGTGAGGACAGAACTCCTCGATCACCATCTTCTTCAGTTCGGGCCACCTCATTCTCCCGATCGCCCGATTACCGTCCGCTTGGACAATGTTGTCCCACCAGCATAGTGCCGAGTCCACGAAGGAGTGGGTGGCAAACTTTACTTTTTGATCTTCCCGGCACTCGCTGATGTCGAGAACAGCCTCCATTTCTCTCACCCATCGGTGAGCAGCAGCAGCATTGCCATTTCCATCGAAAGTAGGGGGCTTGCA